>CM030364.1:197055524-197205524 GCA_017893485.1 Hemerocallis citrina
GGGGATGGCGACGAGATGAAGAAGACGACGGGATAGGGCAAGAGCGGGAGGGACTAGGGCGATGACGGGGATGGTGATCGGACGATAAAGGTGGTGGACGGAGGAGCGACGTCTTTGGCTTGGGCAATTAGGTTTGGGATGAAACAGAGGAGGGAGATGAGTCGGGGGTAGGGGAGAGAGAAAGCAGTGGAGAGAGAGATAGATATTAAATTAGGGTTTATTAATAGGGTATTTATAGGAATTAAGGATTTGGGGATTTGGGTTGCGGGCTAATGGGTTTAGGGTACAGATTTAGGCTCCAAAAACAGGTGAACAAGCATAAACCAATGAGATGAACATATAGTGGAACAACTCAAATTCAAATCACGAAGAGCAAAATTTGCAATAAGCCAAAAATAGGACAAAAGAGAACGGGATTATCAAAAGAAAATAAATGGACCCAGGAAAAGCAAAAATTATATAATAGAAAGAATCCAGATACAATAATCAAGAAAAAAAATACAATAAAAATCCAAAATAGGAAAATAGGGGTTACAGGATCCATGGCTAGGTTTCGGAAAAAATTGTCATTTTTTCGCTGTGTATTTAATCTGAGATTATCATCGAAACCTAACAAATATATGTGTTCATCTCCTGGAAATAAACATATTATATCATTATTCATTTGGTCAACAGATTGATTAGTTGGAGTAAGCAAAGCCGTCTCAGTAATATACTTCTTATCATGTGCATTAGAGCTCAATGAAGGAAAAATCATGTCAATAAAATTGTTTAATTAGTTTTCACCTTCCGATGGAACAACCATATCCTCTGGCAATCCAATCATTTCACTTTCACATATGACTCATTTCCACCGCCAATGCGTAAAAGAAAGTTGGAAAAATCAGAATCCTCCATGGGCTCACATATTTTCCTTCAGCCGAATGGCAATTACATCATTCCCAAATTGCAGGGTTGACAATACATGCGTCAAATAGTTTGTGCTTTTGTACCATACTGCACAACAGGAAGAATCTTTTGGAAATCTCCACCCAAAACCACAACTTTTTCTCCAAATGGCAATTCATTTCCAATGATATCTTTCATTGTCTGGTTTAAAACCTCCTACTATTTATAGTAATTCCATCAAAAGCTATTTCAGTAATGGGTAAATTTAACAGATCGACAACAACGGCGCATACCTGATCACCATCTTTAATTCCGTAGCTCTTAGATATGCCATATCGTCAAGAAATTTATAGTAATTATAGCTTAAGAATAAACTACCCCAAACATGAGACCTGTAATCAAAGTAAAAAATCCAAATCAACAATCTTAGTTTGTGCATTTTGGGTAATAGCCAAAATCATTAATTTAAAATCAATCAACTTGTTACAAAAATTGTCAACCCCAACTTGAAAGAAATACAAAGTACCAACTTGAAAGTGCAAAAAAAATATTGGAAATAGAACTAAAAAACATATATTAAGATAGCTGAATTGAGACAATTAAGACATGATTGGCAGAAGAGTTATCTTATACTTACTTTCACTGCTATTTGCATACTGCATTCGCTCGAAATATGAGAGGATATCACATGTTCCAATAGCACCACTAGATTGCCTAAAGATATCGAAAAGAACAAAATTGATCAACATCGTATCATATAGTAAAATTATTTCATATGACCCTCAAAGGAAAACGTTGAAATGCTAAATGGTTTAAGATAAAAGTCCTGGTGTCGTTAACGCCTTTCTGAAGGATTTAGGAACATAGATGGCTAAGAGATTGATGGTAGTCTATATCAAAATTTTATTTTGAAATAAAGGAGAACAATTAGTAATTAAGCTACAGCAGTCTAGGCACAGTTCTTTGTTCATGAATCTAACTCTATGAGAAGCATCAATGTAAGATTATGTCACTACCAGTTGCTGCTTTTTTCTGTGTGGGAGCAAACACATGATGTGTATTCTTTGAGAAACAATAAAAACAACTGACCTTTTGACTATTTCCAATTGATCATGACTCCTGAATCTAACTTGTTTGTGTCATTGGATCTGAACTGTGCGCTGATGATCGCAGTGATTAATCTGCGAAAGTCTGAAACAACCGGGTTGACCCAGGCGACAAACCCTCTGACGCTCAAGTTCGAAACTCGGAAGAATATGAGAGCTTTTGATGGCAAAATACTGATTACATGATTCTTATGGAGGTCATGGGGTATTTATAGTCGCTTTGGGGGTTCAGTTTTAAGATAATGATTTATCTCTACTTCTGGTGTTTTTGATCGAATTGGTTATCTCTCATCTTGAAAAGATAAAGGGTGGTTGTGGAGATTGAGTTAAAACTAGGGTTGGCAACGAGCCGAGTTTGGACTGGACCCATATAGGCCCGGCTCCAAGCCCGAAGGTTGAAAATATAGGCCCATACCCGACCCAATTTTTCTTCGGGCTTAAAAAGTTAGGCCTGAGCTCGGGCCCGAATTCGGCCCAAAAAATTATGTTCGGGCCTAAGCCCGAACTAATTGTGCATGTTCTAATATATAACTTTCCCATAAAATAAAACAATATCAAAAATAATATACGATTAAAACATAACAATAATAGGAATACTATAAACTTCAGAGTAATTAACATCTAATTTGTCTATATTTATTTAATTTTATATATAAGGCATAGTTTCTCTATCTATAAACTTTAACACTCATTTCAACTTACTTACATGAATATTTTCTTTTTAAAAAATCATATATAAATATACATGATGTATACAAAAACATACACATGCACATAAAAAAATTTGATTCGGGCTCATCAGGCCTAAGCACTTAGGCCCGAGCCCAGCCCGAACTTTCCTCGGGCCTAAAAAATTTAGCCTGAGTCCGGCCCTAAATGAGAATTATTAGCCCAAGCTCGCTAATTATCGGGCTGGACCTAAGCGGGCCCAGGTTGGGTTCGAGCCAATTGCCACCCTTAGTTAAAACTCTTCTCATGATAAGAAATATGGTTTTTGAACCTTCTCTTAGGGATAATTATGAGCTTAAATAATATTTAAATAATTTTGGGCTCATTCATATTGGGCTGTTATGACAACCCCGTTTAGACAAGTCTGTTTTGGATTATTGGCTTGAAAGCGGCTCAATTCCTGTCTACGGACCCGTTTATAGTGAAATTTACCATTTTACCCTGAGAGCTATAAGATTAGTGCCCAATTTGAACGGCTCTGATTTAGTTCTATTTTTACCCATATCACAAGTCCCCCACTCCCGAAGACTGAGTTTCACAGCTTTTAAGGAGTAGTTTGTCTGTTTTTAATGGTTTACAGAATTTATCAGAGTTTTCGGGGATTTCTGAATCTTGCTCGGGGTGTAACGATATTATTCTAAGTTTGTAAAATTCCCAAAATTATTTTTAGAATTTTCTAGATTTTTTTTTATTTTTCCAGATTTTTTCTCCAATTTTTTGTCGTTTTTTAACTCTAAGAACCATGAGTGAACTCTACACTTGTCTGGGGTTATTTTAGGAGAAATCAAATGGCGAGGCATTACACTTGCTCAGTGGAAAGTGGCTAAAGCAACTCTGAGAATCATGAGTGGACTCCAAATAGGGTGACGACGAGTTCTTGGAGTAATCGAATGGTAAGGCATGCCCTGCATACTTGCTCTGGGCAGGTCACTGGAGCGACTCTAAGAACCATGAGTGGACTTTGTACTTGTCTGGGGTTGGTTTGGGAGCAATTGAATGGAGAGTCGTGTCCTGCACACTTGCTCGGGGGCAAGTGGCAAGAGCAACTCTAAAAACCATGAATGGACTCCGAACAGGGTGACGACGAGCTTTGGGAGCAATCGAATGGTGAGGTGTGCCCTGCACACTTGTTCGGGGGCAAGTGGCTGGAGCGAATCTAAAAACCATGAGTGGACTTTGCATTTGTCCAGGGTTATTTTGGGAGCAATCGAATGGCGAGGAGTGCCCCGCGCACTTGCTCGGGGGCAAGTGGCTAGAGCTACTCTAAGAACCATGATTGGACTCCAAATAAAGTTATGACGAGTTTGGGAAGCAATTGAATGGGGAGGCGTGACCCGCACACTTGCTCAGGGGCAAGTGGCTAGAGCGACTCTAAGAACCATGAGTGGACTCTACACTTGTTCGAGGTTATTTTAGGAGTAATCGAATTGCGAGGCATGCCCCGCACACTTGATCGGGGGAAAGTGGCTAGAGCAACTCTAAGAACCATAAGAGGACTCCGAACAGGGTGACGAAGAGTTTTGGGAGAAATCGAATGGCGAGGTGTGCCCTGCATACTTGCTCGAGGGCAAGTGGCTAGAGCGATACTAAGAACCATGAGTGGACTCCGTACTTATCCGGTATTGTTTTGGGAGCAATCGAATGGCGAGGTGTGCCCCCTCACACTTGCTCGGGGGAAAGTGTCTAAAGAAACTCTAAGAACCATGAGTGGACTCCGAACATGGTGACAACGAGTTTTGGGAGCAATCTAATGGCGAGACATGCCCCCGCACACTTTCTCGGGAACAAGTAGCTGGAGCGACACTAAGAACCATAAGTGAACTCTGCACTTGTCCGGGATTATTTTGGGAGCAATCGAATGGCGAGGCGTGCCCCGCACACTTGCTCGTGGGCAAGTGGCTAAAGCGACTCCAAGAACTATGAGTGGACTCCGAAGAGGGTAACGATGAGTTTTAGAAGCAATCGAATGGAGAGTCATGCCCTGCACACTTGCTCGGGGGTAAGTGGCTAGAGCGACTCTAAGAACCATCAGTGGACTCCACACTCGTCCGTTGGGGTGCTTGGTGAGTAAATGGTGTTGCTCAGGGTAGACCATGTGTCTGACTCATTGTTTACATCCGATGGAAATGTACAAAAATTTTGCAAAAGAAAATTCTGAAAATTTATTGAAATTTTGTCTCGTTCACGATGTCAAATTATTTTTCTCTACAATAAAAACAACTAACCTTTTGACTTTCGCCGATATTGACTATTTTTTACTGATCTTGACTCCTGAATCTGACTCGTTCAAACCATTAGATCTGATCTATGTGGTGACAGTAGCTCCGATTGACCTGCAAAAGTCTGAAACACCAGGGATGACCCCGGCGACAGACCCTCCAATGCTCAATTCAGAACTCAAGAAGAATATCAGAGGTTTTTTGTGTCAAAATACTGATTACCTGGTTCTCATGGAGGTCATGGGGTAGTTATAGTCGCTTTGGGGGTCAGTTTTAAGATAATGATTTATCTTTACTTCCCGGTGTTTTTGGATTGAATTGGTTATCTCTTCTTCATGAAGATATAAGGGTGGTTGTGGACATTGAGTTAAAACTCTTCTCATAATAAGAGATATGGTTTTTGAACTGTCTCTTATGGATAATTATGTATTTAAATTATATTTAAATAATCATGGAATCATTTGTGTTGGGTTATTATGACAACCAAGTCATAACTGGGTTGTTATGACAATTCAGTTAAATATGATTATTCAAATCAATCTTTTTGGGTTATTGGGCTCGAAAAATGGCCCAATTCCCTTTTATGGACCGGTTCTAGTGAAAGTTACCGTTTAACCCCTGAGAGCTTTAAGATTTGTATCCGATTTGAACGGTCCATATTTGGTTCTATTTTTACCCACATCACAAACCCTCCATTCCCATAGACTGAGTTTCACAGCCTTTGAGGAGTAGTTTTCCCGTTTTTAAGGGTTTACAGAACTTATCAGAGTTTTCAGTGACATTTGAATCTTGCAATAAAAATCGTGTGATCATGGGTTCGATTTCCACAGACGATGTCAATTTGTTGCTGCTTTTATCTGTGTGAAAGAAAACAGATGATGTGAATTCTTTTAGAAACAATAAAAACAACTGACCTTTCGACTTTCGCCGATATTGACTATTTCCAACTTATCTAGACTCCTGAATCTGACTCGTTTTAACCGTTGGATCTGATCTGTGCGATGACGATCGCTCCAATTGACCTACAAGTATGAAACACTGGGGTTGACACCGACGACAGACCCTCCAATGCTCAAGTCGGAACTCAGAAGAATATGAGAGCTTTTGGTGGCAAAATACTGATTACCTAGTTCTTATGGAGATCATGGGGTATTTATAGTCAATTTGGGGGTCAGTTCAAGATAATAATTTATCTTTACTTCCTAATGTTTTGGATTGAATTGGTTATCTCTTCTTCATGAAAAGGTAAGGGTGGTTGTGGAGACAGAGTTAAAACTCTTCTAATGATAAGATATATAGTTTTTGAACTGTCTCTTATAGATAATTATGAGCTTAAATCATATTTAAATAATCATGGGATCATTTATATTGGGTTGTTATGACAACCTAGTTTAGACAGGTCTGTTTTGGGACATTTGGCTTGAAAGATGCCCAATTCTTGTCTACAGACCCGTTTATAGTTGAATTTACCATTTTAAGATTAGTGCCCGATTTGAACTATCCCGATTTAGTTCTACTTTTACCCATATCACTACCCAAGGAAAAATAGGTTACATTTTGGTGTTCATATCAAATGTAAATACTCTAGCAGTTATAATCTCCATACATTTACCAATCAACAAAAACCCTAATCACAACCAAATCAAGAGGTGGAAAACCCTAATCTCAAATCCCAATTCATCGATTCTCCAACTCCAAACTTAAGATCCTAATCCTATTGACCTTAAATCCCACTAAAATTTTAAAAAGACCCAAATCCGGAATCACAATCAGAAACCCTAATTTATCAAATTCAAGAATTAATGAATCAAGAAACCCCCAAATTTAAAAAAATACTTGTTTGTACTTTTTGTTCCGCTTTCCATCTGTCGTCTCGTTCACAAACTCCATCGAGAAAATATTGGTCAGCTCCGCCCCATTCCCGTGAGATGCACATCGAGAAAATATTGTTTAACTAAGAGTTTGATATCGCAGTGGGGGAGCGGTAATGAAGCACAGCGGGGAGGCCAGCGGGGGCAACGGAGTGACGGGGAGAGAAAGGACCGGCTGTGCAAGAGAGAAGAAGAGAAAAAGTGAGGAGAGGAATAGGCAGGGAGGCGTGAGGGAAAGGAATGGGGCTACACGTGCAGTGCACGTGTATATTTGTTGCATTTAGTTTGGACGTGTATTGCACGAGTTTGTTTGGTTACAAAGTTAGGGTTTGTTTGTGTAACCCTCGTTCCCGTTTATACAGATTGATATTTTTTCTTTCTTTTATTCTTGTATTTATTTTTTTCCTGTAAATTATTATATTCTTTTGAACCCCAAAAATTTTGCATTCATTTAAATACCCGACTATTTTGTTTGAACCCAGAATTTCAAACTACACTATTATGTATCACTATTTGATTATTCAACTCATGATTATTATTTTACCACCACCACTACTACTACTACTACTACTACTACTACTACTACTACTACTACTACTACTACTACTACTACTACTACTAGTACTAGTATTATTATTATTATTATTATTATTATTATTATTATTATTATTGTGAAAACTCCAAAGATCCTAATTCATTCTATAAAATATCTAGTTAATTATTTGATTTATGCTAAAGTCACCCTATGATTTAATTATTGGATTTCCTTGTCATGAAGCCCAATTTTATATTCATTATAATTACATATTTATGAACATATAATTTTAGAGCCCGATCTTATATTATTTTTATTCAAATATATTATTATTGGTGAAGCCCAAATGTAAAGCCCAAGTCTACAACCCAAACCGACAAATATATACCCAACTCGTTAACCCATTACCCTACCCTACCCAAATTCAACTACACATATACAAATCCCCTCACATTCCCCCACTCTTCACAATCCTGTAACTACACACCCCCACTATCTCATAACTACCCCTTTAATTAATATTATATTATTATATAATGACCCCCACCCCATTTCTCTCTCCCCACTCTGTCTCCTTCTCTCTCTCCCTCCTTTGTTCCAAAACGAAACAGAGAACCCAATGCCTACTCCACCTCGCTCCCCTTCAGCGCTCTGCCACCTTCCTTGACGCACCTCGAGCTCCTCATCTTCCTCCTTCATCCACCTCCAGTCCCGCTCGAAGATCCACCTCAGGTTCACCTTCAACCTCTGCTCCTCGCCTCCACCATCGCTGCATTGCATCTCCAACCGCCGCTCGACATTGTCGCCTCGTCTTCCCCACTTAAGCCTCGTCGCCCGTCCATCTCCTCCTTTGACCTCGACATTGCTGTCGACCTTCTACCTCCCGAGCACCACCCGTCGCTTGCCTCGCTACCACTATGCTCGTCCCTATCGTCCTCCCCCGCTCAAACCCATCTCCCTGCTCCTTTCCCCCGCCTCTGCCAACCACCTCAAGCTCCTACCATTTCGTCGACTCCCACCGGCTTCAGCCTCGCAAGCGATCGCGACCACCATCACCCCCACTTCTTCCCTTGTTCGCCATTGTCGAACCCATCGCCTGCACCTCGATTGCCAATCATCCTGTCGTCTTCTTCCCCAGTCGTAACTCCTTATCTCGCAACTGCCTCCAGTTTCACCGTCATCTTCTCCGTCGAGCCACCCTCGACTCGAGATGCAACCAACCGTCGAGTCTTCTCCTTCATCCGCTCACTTTGACTCTGCCTTTGCCTCTCATCGACCGAACCCATCTTCATCCTCTTCCTCGTCGAAGCTTTGACCCCCCCTGCAATCGCCATCTCTACCTCCTCCTTACCGTCAAGCCATCGACCGCACCGACTGCCCTCACCGCAATTGCAGTGACGACCGCCGCTGCCTTCTCCCTATCACCACAACTCCCAGTGCCGCAATCTTCTCCCTCCCTCGACTGACCACCAGTGCCTCGCCACCACGGTACCACTGTGCCATTCCCCATCGTCAGCACTCCCAACGTTGCCATTGCCGCCTCCCATTGTTGCCGAACCCCATCAACACTGACGCCTCACAACCTCCTCCCGTCAGCCATCGTCGAAGTCGAGCCCAACCCTCCGGCTGTCTACTGTTGGGGATCAAACCGATGTTTGCTGTTCTTGCCAACATCGCTATTTGTCATTTTGGCCCAAGCTGTTGCTGTGTGATTAGGTGGTTTTGGCTGTTTGCTATTTGGGATCTGCTTTTGTGGGTTGCTGTTTGCTGTTTGAGCTGCTGTTGCTGTGGGTTTCTTTGCTTTGCTTGCACGTAGTGTGCACGTGTCTTGCGGATTCGTGCTTCGTCGTGTTGGGACTCTCGGCCCGTTATTCTATCATATTCGCAATCGTCTTCTAACAGGCAAGCATCTCTTGAACTGATTTTTATTGTTCTAGTGCAAGAAAACACTTCTTGAAATCCGGAAAGTAGTAATCGAATTGAATATCGCATCTAATTGAACTTTGTTGTTTTTTTATTATATAATGTTATTGATTCATAGTCGTCTTGTCGTGCCATTGCTATTGAAATAAAACTTGAACCGTAATTTATTGTACTATTGAACATTCAAATATACTGCCTTGTTATTTGCCTGACTTTGTACTGAGGTTTCGACCCGGTTCCTGACACAGAAACTTAAAACCTTGCACATAGAAACTGTAGTACACTGAGTCCATATATTATTATGTTTTGCAAATAAATCGTGTTTTCCATATTTAATGAATTGGACCATGTATATTTCATGTATTGTATAGTCTTGATATCATCTTGAAATTATACTAGTGTTATCGGTCTCATCGATTGTACCTGTTGCATGAGTATTGATACCATCGCCCACATTGATCACATGTATGTTCATAACTGATTGTTAATAAAAGAATAACAAGCCAGGGTAATAAGGGTTGACTTAGTAGTGGACAATATAGGAAAGGGTACTCGGAAGGGGATATTGGTCACAGCCCACATTAGTCATTGTTATCGGTCATATTGGTCATCGATTGATTGTGGATTACTGACTACAGTATCCTGATTTATCGTATATTGGTCATTGGTCATCGGTCATCGGTCATCGGTCATCAGTCATCGGTTATTAATATTGTAAGACCCGAGTACAGGACCCTGTAGAATTCACCACTATAGTCAAACGTTCACTTGATTGTATGCAACCGAACCTGTGGTATGGGATGCAGGATTGCGTGCATTAGTTAGGATTGATAAAATACTTTTAGACATAAATGAACACTGAACATGGATACTAATACTGAATACTGGTTATTAAACATTGATTCCTAATTTCTGAATTATTGATTGACTTTTGATTTTGTTATCGTTTATCATTTATTGACTCCGATATCATTCCAATTTCTGTTCTTATTATATAGTCCTTTATTTCCTATTTTATTGCTTCCTATTACTTGTCGCCCATAGCTTGCTCTAACGGGCATATTTTTTTCCCATCTCTAGATATGAGATTACAGGTATCATGGAGGGAGAAATCGAAGGACTTGGAGAACTGACGTTCTAAAAATTGAAGTGGAATTGATAGTCATAGTTATTTTATTCATGTTATTTTATTTCCAGCATTGTATTAATTATATACTTTGTATCCTGGGCTTTGTTGACCCGTAATTGTTGCTTATTTCCAGTTGTTGGTTATTATGTTGGACTACTGTATATTTTATCTCAGTAATTGTTTATGTGATTATGTTTTTATGCATGGTTGTGATTATTCCTTTTTCATATTGTTGAGTTAAGACTGGTACAGCTTATGGATGATGTTAAAATCATTCACTGGGCCGTCGTCACAGACTCGTATTTCCGTATTTTAGGAAGCGGGGCATGGCAGTTTGGTTACAAACTCCAACTTTTTCATTAAAATAGTAGAAATAATAATAATAATAATAATAATAATAATAATAATAATAATAATAATAATATTATTATTATTATTATTATTATTATTATTATTATTATTATTATTATTATTATTATTATTATTATTATTATTATTATTATTATTATTAAAAGGGTGGGGCCCACCTGAAGGGGGGATGATGTGAAGACACCGGGTCTTGATCAAGACCCGGGCCCACCGGGTTTTGAGCGAATTTTTTTGCTGTACGAACCCACTTTTTAAAAATATTGAGCGATCTGACTTACTTTCGAAAATATTTACCCAACTGACCAAGTTTTAGACACGTCAGCATTAAATGTTATTGGAATTAACGGCATAGGCTATTTATGTAACATCCCGCAAAATAAAATGTTTTATTTTGCATTATTAAATAATATTAAATTTGTAAAGTTGACTATTTTGACTATTTTCTTGAAATTGCAATTTTGCACTTGCAACACACGTGCAAAGTTAGGAATTTTGAATTCTTAAAATTATATGGTCAATGATTGATTTTTCTTATTTATTTATGATATTTTAATTCCCAGATTTATTTGAATTTATTTGAATATTTTATGAATTTCTCAGTTTAACACGTGAAAATATATTTTTTTGGTGTAAATCTCCAATTTTAAATTTCTGGATACATTCTCCTATTTATAATTAAGTATATTCTTTTGGGATTTTTCTGAATAAAGAAACTATTTTTGTAAATATTTCGAAAGAGATGGGCTTTTATGTAAAAAAGCGGTTTGGATCTCAAACAAATAATGAAAAAAAAATTTACTGATTTTTGGGCTTTCCATGGTCATCATTGAAAATAAAATCTATTTAATTTTTATTTAGAGTTGATTTGGTGAAGATTTAAACAAATATGGTGTTTTTGCAAATATGGAATTTTAATGGATCTTGTGCAAATATTTTTTTGGAAAGTTCAAAGTCAAAAATTATTTTGGGAAAACTCATTATTTACCATTAGATATTATTTCTGAATTTTCTGAATTTTTACGAATATTTTATGACATATTTGCAAATATTACAAAAAGAGGGACTTTTGTGCAAAATTACCACTTTTGAGTACAAATCCAAATTTTTTTAATTTCTGAGCTATGCTTGATGGTTGGATAACTCAGTAGTAAAAAGATTTGATTTTATTTTAATTTATTTAACTTATTTAACTATTTTTTTAAAGAAATGTTTATATATGTAAAGCAATAATTTGTTAAGGGATGTTTCCATAAACTTGTAAAACCCTAAAAACTCCAAATTTTGGCCTATATTATGGCCCCTACAGCCATCCCTCTCCTCTACAAAAATAAAATATATTTTTCTATTAATTTCTTAGATTTTCGAAGCAATAATCTTGGATTTTGCAAAAGAAGGGCTTTTCACATTCTTTATCAATTCGATTGATTTCTTCATTGGGGTGAGTGACATATGTTTGTTTTCTTTTGTTCTATGCATGTTGTGTGTGATGTTTTTCTATTAGAAAACATATTAGGGATTGGATGAAGATATAATGAATTGTTGATGAGTGGATGAATAAAAATTGAATCTTTTTCTTGAACTATACTATTAATGATTAAAACCCTAATTTGATGACTTGAGATTGTTAAGGAACCTAATAGAAATTATGAGTAGGATGTTCTTTCAATCAAATTGTTGTTGATTTGAAATATATTTATACATATAGTTGTATGATGTTATTGCATAAAGGTAAATAAAATGATTAAAGATGAACTGAGTTTTCTCTCTCCACCTCTGCACGCTTGTTCCACTCCGGCAGTAGCTAGGCTTGCAAGTGCATGCATCCTCCTCCAACTGCTCATTGAGGCCATCAATTTCCCTATCCTGCCATCATCATTTCATACAACATTGAATAGTATGGTGGCTTTACAATTTTTTAATTCAATTAACATGACCTTAACAGATTTAACAAAATTATATATGGGTTGGTGGATTCATTTACAAGTGTCGTGTTATTGGCTGTTAATGTCCCTTTCCAAGTGATAGGCGGAGATTCTTTTCACTCTGTATGTATGCATATGTTGTATCATTTATGATATTTCGATGGACGTAACTTGAAATTGTGATTTTTGTGATGATTTCGATGGGATTTGATTCGTTTTAACACTGAGACTAAACCTAGACATTATACTACTATATTTTGATGGTTTTGAGGCTTTAACTGATACTAGAACATACCTATATACTTATTGCCGATTTTGAAATATTTTTGTGAGAAATTACTCGTTTATGGATTTGATGTGATTTTGATTTATTTCATAAACTCCTATATGCTATACAAATTATATTTGATCATCTCAGGAAATTGGTTTTTGTAAATTTGTGATTTTATAAAGTAAATCAATGTATCAGTAAAACATGCACAATTTTCAAAACTGCAGTCTGAAGGGATAGACAGTCGACTGGTTTTTCTCGACAGTCGAGTGTCACTATCCTGGCTAATGAGTTTTTATTGAGTTTTCAGATTTTCACAGGACAGTCGACTGGTTACTCTCGACAGTCGACTGTCACTATCACTGCTGATGGGTTTTCTTGAGTTTTCGAATTTTCACAGGACAGTCAACTGACCATGTTCAATAGTCGACTGTCATTGCCCTGGCTGATGGATTTCTTGAGTTTTCTGATGTTTCTTTTAACGATTATTTCTTCGATATTATGGATTATTAATCTGTTGTTTTAAATAATGTTTTGCTATGGATTTTGGTATTTTAGAAAGGGTTGTATTTTGTACAAACTTGTATTTCTATAACTTCATATAGTAAAATATATGGGTTTTCTTTGAAGTAATTGATGTCTTGTGATTTCAAAAATATGATTTCCAGTTATTTAATGAATTTAATATTCTATTTCAATTCTGGAATTTTACGAGTATATTAAATAAAAATTGGATTTTTGATATAAATGTTTTAATAATGGATTTGAGAATTTTATTGGAAGTTTTGGGTGTTGAATTTTGTTTTGTGAATCTCTAGGAGTTGAGTGGGAGTCCTGTGAACCGGCATATGAGATTTTATGGATTTTGACCAGTTGGGGTCATTGGGGTTGTTTTGTGGAATTAAGTTCGGCAGGATACACTAACTCTAGAGATGAAAATTTTTTGTGTTTTTAATAATAATCAACTTAAGGATAGGCACTAGTGGAGATGTGATCGAACTTGGGAAACGTAAGTATATGCTCTTAGTTTTTGTTTTAACGAATGCGTTCTAGGACTTGTTTGTTGTTCTATCTCGAGAGGACATTTGTATGTTCGCGTGAGGGTCTGCAGACCTATCCACGGAGCATGCAAGGTGCATTCGCGTGTCGAGAGTCTGCGGGCCTATTCACGGGATGTACCTGGTGTATTTGCATGTCGAGGACCTTGCAAGCCTATTCATGGGGTACACAGCAGGGAGGTGATTCTCTGATTTTTTGAGCTATTCTTACATGATGCTTGCACGTCGAGGGCTATGATGCCTATTCGCGGAGTATTCTGAATATTGTTTCCATCACCGTAGTAGGATTAGTTGCATAGCGAGGGATGTAACCCTATAAAGTGGAGAACGATAAGGGCTTGCACCGGACCTATGTATTGTGGGATGCATAGAATCCGACAAGTATGTATTAAAGAGTCAGCATATAGCATTGGTATTTTCTTGACTTGGTTTTATGCATGTTGTTTTCTGTTTTTCCTACACTTAACACTTAGTCTAGTTTCACTTGATGTTTTCATATTTTATTTATTTTTATTTCTTATTTCATTTATTCTTGCTGTTAATACATGTTGTTTATGATTCTATGTCTTATGTTTATATATTGTTGTTTCATATTCCTTTCATTATTATGGTTGATATATGTTGTTTATGACTTTATCCTTATATTTTATTTATGTTGTTTTCTTTTGATGTCACTCACACTGTTATGGTTGACCCCTGTAATTTTGGGGATTAGGGTTATCTCTAACCTCATATTTTACAGGTAGGTGCCTTTAGCTTGGGATTTGAATGTATGGGGTAGAATGATATATGCTTATGTAAATTATAAAAGAATGTGTTATAAAAGAAAGAAATTGTAATTCAAAGTAATTTATTTTCCGATGTACTTTATAAACAATTGATGTAATAAAAAGTTTTAAATTTCCCTATATTTGATTGCTATGTTTATGATTACATTGAAGTTGATTCTGGAATTGTGCCACGTATTTCTGAGATATTATATTGGAAATTCGGGGTGCTACAATTTATATGCCACTGTTTTCAATAACGACATATGTTTTTAAAAAAATTGCATGCCGCTATTTGGAGTAACGGCATCAATTAACTTATTCTCAATCGTGTACTCTCTCTGACTTGGAAAAAATGCAAGTGTGAAAAAATCTTATACCTGATGCCATTATTTTGAACAGTAACAACAGCATTACAGATGTCATTCTTAGAAAGAGCGGCATCAGTTATAATATTCATTATTAGGAATAACTGATGACGTTGTTTGGAACAGCGGCAACAGTTTATTTTATTACTTATACTTGACTAATCTATTACTATGAACTATTGCCGCCGTTTCTAAGAACGGCAACAGTTATCTCATGTCGTTGTTTGGAAGAACGATTATGGAAGAAGTGTAGGGTTATATGATTAGACAGAAATAAATTTATTTATTTTTCATTTTATTAATAGAGAAATTTTTGGTTTATTCACAAATATTGATATTGTTAATCAACAAGGTCCATGTTGCATAGTAATTAAGTTTATGCACAAAGAACATATTCACAGTCTATATTTAACTGGGCATTGTGGCAGACTGTAACACAGCAAGTGAAAGGCTTGACTCAAACTTGTTGTAATAGTTCATTTAGTACGAATTGATGGAATAAAGAATTATTACACTTGTAAATAACCACAAAACAGTGTTATCGTTAAAGGCAATATAAACATGACCTCTAAATACTGAGCATATAGTGAACTCGTTTTCAATATCGTGCATTTTGATAAATCAAAGAGTGAGGCCTTCTAGAACAATACCTCGAAGCATTAGATGTGTCTTATTAGAAATATGGGAACATGTATTTGCAATACGGAATCATATCTCTAAAAGAGAATATATTCCCTTGTTCATTTAACGAATGTTATAATCTGACAGTAAAATCCCATAGGTATATTTACAAAAAAAAATTATTATATACAAATTTTATTTTTTTTGTAATTAATAAATAAATAAATTTTAGAATCATTGTCAAATTGTATAAAAGGCTAAATGTAAAAACAATGTTTAAGTTACAAATTGCCCCATGGAGGTGGTATCACAAATTCTAATGGTGCGTTTGTGAATATTGGTAAAGGATGGTGTCAACTATATTGTGACAGGGGTCTAATAATAATTTAGATTTTAGTTGGGGAGAAAAATACAAATACATAGTGGACAGTATTGTAATTTTATCCCAACTAGGATTTCCTAAAGTTCATAACCCTAGGCTTTCATCTCCTTTATAAATATGAGAACAAGGGTCGAACCTAATTGTCTCTCTTGTTCCTCCCACCAGGATATAAAAGAAAAGGTGAGGAAGAATTAGAGTTAGAATTGGATGAGAAGGAACAAGAAAGCAAAGATTGAAGGTAAAATTTATTGATTTCTGTTCTTATTATTTTATTTGATATTAGATTAGATATTAGATCATTGTGATCTTAGAATTAGGATAGAACAAAATCCTTCAGAAAGAAAGCTTAATAGAGTATTATAACTGATGTCATTATCTCTGACAACGGCATCAGTAATGCTAATGTCGTTCTTGGGGATAACTGCTTTATTTATAAGTTGTTTCAGCACTTGAAAAATTTTCCAAGTCAGAAGGTTCACACTTGTATAAGAAATGTACTGATACTGCTTTTTAGAAGAACGACATGGTATTAATCTATGTCGTTATTTTCAATAACGGTTAATGCTGACGTGTCCAAAACTGGGTCAATTGGGTAAATATTTTCAAAAATGGGTCAGATCGCTTAATATTTTCAAAAAGTGGGTCAGTACGGAAAAAAAGTTCGTTTTGAGCAAGACCTGGTGATCTACCTTGGGCTTTTTTTAATATTTTAGGGGTAGCTTCAATTTAAATTGAAGAAACCCCCGTTGGAGGTGCTTTTAGGTTCATTACAATATCAAAAGATTATATAACTGTTGCTTCTTATTTCGGTGTGGGAGCAAACAGATAGTGAGTTAATAATGGATGGAAACTACTAAAAGTCTAACATGTGCCTTGGCCGCTAAAAGAGGTTAGAGCTCCTGAAATTGAATTCGGATTGTTGATTGACCTCCTGTGATCTGAATTCGATGGTGGATGATGCGGCCGATGGACCTGCAAAATGCCTAAAACACCGAGGGGTGGCCCCAGCGACAGACCCTCCGATGCTCAAGTCAGAACCAGAAAGTGAGAGAAAGTAAGAGAGTGAAAACTGGTGAATTGTTGATTACCTGTGACTGGAGACGGAGGGGGGGTATTTATAGGCCTGAGAGACATTCTAGATATCGAATCATGACCGTTGGATCTTTCATGTCTCCCCCCCTGAAGAGATAAGATATCCCTGTTAGAGGATAAGAGATTTGACTCCTAGCCCACATGGGCTGGGTGTCTCTCTTAGTAGGTCTAGCCTGTCACTTTTTATGGGCTTGAGAGAAGCTCGTGTTTCGAAGTGGGCCCAGACCTGTAAAATATGCCTGTGATGGCTAATCTGCCTGTAGACGCTTTAAGATCTGTGCAGGGATCATACGGCTCTGATCTACTGCGATTTTTACCATCATCATAAGCCCCCCACTTCCGGAAGGCGATTTTCATGGATTTCGGAAAGTAGTACGTCTTATTTTTAGAATCTGATGAATAATCTTAGCAGTCGGAGTGTTCGGAGATACCTAGAACCGATCTGTGGCTTCTGAAGGCAGTGAATATTTTCCTAGATTTTTCCATATTTCTTCGAATTTTGAGGTCGAGGCGAGTGCTCGGTGTCTTCGGAGGTCATGGGGCTTGACGGTGTGCATTGAAGGAGGAGCTTCGAGTCGAGTCCTGTGTTTGGGTTCTTTGACGAAGAGGCAAAAAGGTTTTGGCGGGAGAATTTCGAAGAAGAAGGAGAACATGGAGAATAAGTGGAGTGGGTTTTTGGATATCGGGATTGGATCCAATCCGCTATCGCCTCTTCTTTGATTCTCTTTTGTTTGTTTGTGGGTTTGGGTCGCAGACCCGACCCGGAATGGTCTCTTTTCTTCATACATTCACCAGAGTTGTTTTGGGGGGTTTTTTTGGATTTTTTGGGCTTGAGTGTGCATATAAATTTTTATACATATATTTATTGTCGTGTATATGCAACAACATATATATATGTATAATTACTTATATGTGTATACCCAGCTTTTTACTCCATTACCGTGGATTGGTGGATCTTGTACACATGTAGCTGTCATGGAGAGTTGTTGCAGACTTGCTGTTTGATCCCAACAAGTTATTGTAGCATATTCGGGACAGAGTTGAACGTTTGAACTTGCCGTTTGCGCCCGACAAGCGTGTTGAGAACTCTTGCGACGAAGTTGAATGTTGAGCTTGCCGTTTGATCCCGGCAAGTTTGTAAAGACAACTATTTCACTGAGTTGACGTAGAGCTTGCTGTTTGATCTCAGCAAGTTTGGAGAGAACTCTGAGATGGAGTTGATGTAGAGGCCGTCGTTTGACCCCGACAAGTTTGGAGACAACTCTGAGATAGAGTTAATGTAGAAACTGCCGTTTGCACCCAGCGAGCTTGGAGAGAACTCTGAGATAGAGTTGATGTTGAAACTGCCGTTTGGTCTCGGCGAGTTTGTAGAGGCAACTCGTGGTGGAGCTGTGTGTTGAACTTATTGTTTGTTCCCAACAAGCTTAGAGATTGCTCTATGACGGAGTTAGATGTTGCACCTTCTGTTTGCACCCAGCAAGCGTATAGAAACAACTCCTTGATTGAGTTGGTCCATAAACTGTCGTTTGACTCCGACGAGTTTAGAGACAACTCTGTGATAGAACTGATGCAGAAATTATCGTTTGATCACGGCGAGTTTGTAGGGAGAGCTATGAGATGCACTTGAGCTTGAACTTGTTGTTTGGCCCAAGCAAGTTGTTAGTGGTGCTTGGGCGAAGACTAAGGCATTGGACTCATTATGGGGAGCCAATAAGCATAGAGTGGAACATTGAACTTATTGTTTGGAGCCAATGAGTTATGGACGGAGCTCAAGCATAGAGCAAGGCATCGAACTCGTTGATTGGAGCCAACGAGCTAGTTGGTAGAGCTTGAACGAAGACCAAGGCATTGGGCTCGTTGAGTGGATCCAACAAGTTGTTGATGGAGCCCAGGTAGAGCGGAGCACTGAACCATTTATTTGGGACCAACGAGTTGTTGATGGAGCTCAAGAGGCGAGCGAAGCGCTGAACTCGTTGTTTGGGACCAACGAGTTGTTGATGGAGCTCAAGCGGCGAGCAGAGCGCTGAACTTGTTGTTTGGGACCAACGAGTTGCTGATGGAGCTCAAGCGGCGAGCAGAGCGCTGAACTCGTTTTTTGGGACAAACGAGTTGTTGATGGAAGCGGCGTGCAGAGCATTGAACTCATTGTTTGCAACAAACGAGTTGTTGATAGAGCTCAAGCGGTGAGCAGAGCGCTGAACTCGTTGTTTGGGACCAACGAGTTGTTGATGGAGCTCAAGCGGCGAGCAGAGCGCTGAACTCGTTGTTTGGGACCAACGAGTTGTTGATGGAGCTTAGGCGGCGAGTAGAGCGCTAAACTAGTTGTTTGGCACAAACGAGTTGTTGATGGAGCTCAAGCGGTGAGAAGAGCGCTGAACTTGTTGTTTGGGACAAACGAGTTATTGATGGAGCTCAAGCGGCGAGCAGAGATCGAGGTGTTAGACCCGTTGCTCGATGTTGACGAGTGGTTGGCCGGAGGAACTAAAGTGGCGCGCGGAGTGCCAAACTCATTTTTAGAGTAGATGAGTTGTGGGTATTCTGAATCTTCTTAGTGTGGAAGTGAAGTCACTTGTATTTATTCAGTGTTGAGATGATTACATTATTCTCTATACTGACAAGTAGTTTCGTGCATCGAATGAAGTTCCCCGGAACACTGAGCTTGTCCTCCTTTGTGATACGCTGTGCTTGACGAAGTTGGAACTCTCCCGTTTGCACGGCACTTCACGTGAGACGGAGTTGGAGCTTGCTCAAGTGAAGGTGGTTGGATACATCTGGAGTTTGCTCGTCTAAGGAAGACTTGTCTTGAATATTATCATCAAGAGTTGAAGCGACCCTATGGAGCTGTTAGCTGGTAGGAGGCCAGCGAGGAGTTTGGTTTCTCTTAGGTAGAGCATCTCTCCAGTGTGTATAGCTGGAAGAACAGCTTTCATGACAGTTTATTGTACAGTGTTCGCAGGACTTTCGGTAGTGATTCTTAGACGTGAATCGTGGAGTTATTATAACTTTGCTATTGTAATGAGACTTGTAGTTTTTGGAATGAGAAGTCTTCTACATGTCGGTGTCTTGTCCTGTGATACATTGTCTTGGGGGTTGGCTAGTTGTATGAGCTGCTCTTGGGAGAGTTAGACTTTGGACTAGCCATTTTGTATTTGCAGACATCTGTAGTGCTACTGGATCTGAACATATGAGTTGATGATGGTTCTGTGATTTGCGGGATTCATTTCATATGCTTGATCCTTGCTGTCATGGTTGATGTGCCATCGCGGGTTCTTTGTCGCTAAATAACAGGGCCTCAAGTCTGTTGCGTATAGCTTAAAGAACTGTCGACGGTGTATGACGGAGTTTAGCATTGCTCCGTCTTGAACCCAGCTAGTTGTAGGGACAGCTCTGAAGGAAAGTTGTTTTCCAAACTTGCTGTATGGGATCTCTGACAGATTGTGAGAGTCACATCGAATGGAGAGTTGAACCCCAAGTGCTGCTTAGGTAACTTCGATCCATGATTTTGGACCTATTAATCTATTGTTGAGGAAATTTAATTAGTTGCAGGAACAGACCGAATAGTGAGTTGAACTCTGAACGTGTGTCATTACAGGTTGCGAGAGTAACTCTGAACCATGAAGATGGATTCCGAACTTATTAGTTTAAGTATTAATAGGTTGTAGGTGCAGCTCGAATGGCAAAGCGCACTCTGAACTTTCTTCTTTGCAAATTGACAGAGTCTCTTTTGAACCATGAACATGGACTCCGAACCGGTTGTCGAGGCATTAACGGATTGCAGGAGCAGACTGAATAGCGAAGTGCACTATGAACTTGCGTTATTGCAAATTGTTAGCCTCTGTCGAGCCATAGATATGGACTCCGAATTCGTCTTACGGGGAGACTTGCAATAAGTGTTTGGTGCTGCTTAAGTGTATAAGTGTGGGCCTCCAAGGAAGTTCAACTAGTTGTAGGAACAGATCGATCGGTGAGTTGTGTTCTAAGCGTGCATGTTTGCACGCTGCAACTCCCAAGTTCTGGATTCCGAACCTGCGTTGAAGAAAGCTTGTAACGAGTGTTTAGCGTCGCTCTAAGCATAGGTTGGGCGTTTAGCTTGTTGTTTGCTTTGATGAATTAACAGGTTGTAGGAGCAGATCGATTGGCGAAACGCACTCTGAACTTGTTTCATTGTAAATTACAGTAGTAACTTCGCACTATGGATGTGTAGCGTCCCGAATTTCCAATATAATATCTCAGAAATACGTGGCACAATTTCAGCATCAACTTCAATGTAATCATAAACATAGCAACCAAATACAGGAAAATTTAAAACTTTTTATTACATCAATTGTTTACAAAGCACAGCGGAAAATAAAACACCTTGAATTACAAATTTCTTTCTTTACAACACTTTCTTTACAAATTACATAAGCTCTATTATCGTTCTACCACATGCATCCAAATCCCAAGCTATAGGCACCTACCTGTAAAACATGAGGCTAGAGATAATCCTAACCCCCAAACTACAGGATTCAGCCATAACGGTGTGAGTGACATAAAAATAAAAGCAACATAAATAGAACATAAAACAATGAATCATAAACAACATGTAATAAAGACAAGAATAAATGAAATAAGAAATAACAATGAAACATGAAAAACATCAAGTGTAGCTAGACTAAGTGTCAAGTGTAGAAAAACAAAGACAACACATGCATAAAATCAAGCCAAGAAAACATTAATGCTATATGCTGACTATCTAATGCTACTTGTCGGATTCTATGCATTCCACTCTACATAGGTCCGGTGCAAGCCCTTAACGTCTCCACATTATTGGGTTTAATCCCCCGCTATGCAACTAGTCCTAACACGATGACTACTACGAGATAAAGATAAACTGTGAGTATTAGCCCATATTCCGATAATTCCGGAGGTCAATCTCTATCCACAGATAATTTTGAAAATTATTTCACTCACACCTGAGAGTCTTCTAGAATACCCCACACCGCAAGCGATGGCACCTCATCACACGAATACCACATGAGCGTCGCCTCGACCCCGATAATTTCAAATATCAATCCCATACCACAGGTAATTCCGGAGACTATTTCACTCACACCTGGATAATTCCGGAGATTATCTCACACTGCAAGCCATACTGAGGTCCATAACCCATTTTCCCTTTCATCATACCACCACTAGTGCCTGTCCTTAACTTTTTGAGTTAATTAGTTTAATTACGAATCGCCTAGAGTTGGTGTATCCTACCAGACTTAACTCAACAACTGATCAATAAAATATGCCTCAACAGGCCGAAACACAATAACTCGACTGCCGGTATACTAAGGTCACACACACACTCTAGAGACTCACACTCACATATCTGAACCAAACTCCCATTATCAATACTTAATATAAAAAAACAACTTGAAAATATATGTTCAGTAGGAGATAAGGTGTAGGATAGTAAGTTATGGATCAAATCATTTAAAGAATCAATCATTTTAAAATAGCATCAAAATATCTCAAAACACATCAGTAACAGTCGACTGCAAACCAGAGTCGGTCGACTGTCCAGAGCGAAAACCCAACACTTCGAGAAAATAATTCTAAGTACTAGCAGTCGACTGCAAAAGGTCATCGGTCGACTGTCCAGAGCAAAAATTCTAAAACTTCATTTAAAATAATTCTAAGTAGTAGCAGTCGACTGTAAAAGTCATAGGTCAACTGTACAGAACGAAAATCCAACATTTCAAGAAAACATCAAAACAGAGCAGTCAATCGACTGTAAAAATAGGTCACTCGACTGTTCCGCATGAAATTCCAAGAAAACGAGAAAACACAACAAGCAGGTAGTGACAGTTGACTGTAAATTTCTACCGGTCGACTGTCGACCTGCAGACTGCAGTTTCTAGTTGTGCACTTTTCAATCGATATGGAGTTTTACTTTATGAAAACGAATTCTGTAAAAAGCATATTTCTGATATAATCAAATACAACTTATAGGATATACAAAGGTCCATAAAAAACAATCAAAACCACTTGAATTAATCAAAATAGCTATTTGTTGATTTCCTTCAAATAGAAAACGAATTTGTGCGTAGATCAAAAGTAGATTTAGGAATCAATTATATTACATCGAAATAACTTCGTATTTTGTTCCAACCATATCAATACCAAAATAAGTTGAGACATAGTCAAATTCTTCGAAAACACATAAAGACTCAATTTCCTCAAAAGCAATGAAATACGATATTCATGTAAAATATTTGTGCATGTTCATGCACCAAAGAAACTTCGCAAATCCATCGATTAGAAATAACAACATATTCAGATTTAAATCTTAGTATTTGAGAAATCCAATTCAAGTAAAATCTTTCACAAATCGCAAAATCCCCAATTTAGTTGTATCACATCAAACCCAATTCAATTTATTCCCAAGTCCAATTCTCAAGACATGATCTCTTAATTCATTAGTCCTTTTCAAAACTTTCTCAAACTCCATCATCATTATTAACTCATGAACACAAACAAATCTAACATAACTATAATCAAGTTGTGTTCATCCAAACTCAATAATAATAAAAATCTCACATCATCCACATGCAAATCTATCCATAGATAACTAGGGTTCATAAAAGATCAAATTTTAATTCATCAATCCATCCAATCCATCATGTACATATTCATACTCAAACCCTAACATGCTTTCTAGTAGATGAAATACCACATACAACATTCCAAGAACAAAACAAAACAAATTATATCACTCACCTCAATGAAGAAATCTAATCGACTTAATGAAGAATAAGAAAAGCCCTTCTTTTGCAAAATCAAAGATCACCCCTTTGAAACTCCAAGAAATTAATAGTAAAAATATATTTTACTTTTGCAAAGGAGAGGGACGGCGGTAGTGACTATAATATAGGCCGAAATCTGGAGTTTCTAGGATTTTACAAGTTTATGGAAACATTCCTTAACAAATTATTACTTTGCATATATAAACCTTTCTTTAATAAAGTAGTTAAATAAATTAAATAAATTAAAATAAAACCAAATCCTTTTACTACTGAGTTTTCCAATCATCCAGCACAGCTCAGAAAAATTAAAATTTCGGATTTGTACTAAAAGTGATAATTTTGCACAAAAGTCCTTCTTTTTTGTAATATTTGCAAATACATCATAAAATATTCGTAAAAATCCAGAAAATTCAGAAATAATATCTAATAATAAATATTATATTTTTCAATTAAAATATCTGACTTTTACTTTCCAGAAAAATATTTGCACAAGATCCAACATAAATTCCATATTTGCAAAAACACCATATTTGTTTAAATCTTTACCAAATCGACTCTAAATAGAATTTAAATAGATTTCATTTTCAATGATGACCATGGTAAGCCCAAGAGTCAGTAAAAATGAATTTTTATTATTTGTTTGAGATACAAACGGCTTTTTTTTACATAAAAGCCCCTCTCTATCGAAGTATTTATAAAAATAGTTTTCTTTACTCAGAAAAATCCCAAAATTTAAAGCATTACTCCATTATAAGTAGGAGAATTTATTAAAAATATAAAATTGGATATTTACTCCAAAAATATTTGCATGTGTTTTGCACGTGTAAAATTGACAAATTCGTAAAATAGTTAAATTGATTTAAATAAATCTAAAAATTAAAATATCATAAATAAAAGAGGAAAAACCAATCATAGATCAAAAAATTTTAAGAATTCAAAATTCATAACTTTGCACGTGTGTTGCACGTGCAAAATTACAATTTTAATAAAATAGTCAAAATAGTCAACTTTACAAATTTAATATTATTTAATAATGCAAAATAAATTATTTTATTTTGTGGGGTGTTATAGGATGTGGGCTCCGAACACGTCTCGTTGGAAGTTTTTAACGATTTTTTGGTGCCGTTTTTGTGTACAAGTTTGGCACTCAACTCGTTGTACTTCACAAGGTGTTCTTCTTTCCAAGTCCCTGCTGATATCTCCTTGCCCCCCAGGTGTTCAAGTTGATGAGCGGCCAGGCGAGTAACTTGGTAGACCTTGCCTGGACTTGCCAGCTTTGGAGGGAGCCTCCCATTGTTTTGCATAGAGAAAGAAAAATTTTTCGATGCACCAAAGTGTTTTAGGCATGACTATTTGTCTCCGTTGAATAAGTGGAGTGGCTTCGAACGAGGAATTCAGGTTTATTACTATGTCATGATGAGAACTAGTTTGGACCTGGTAAAAGATGAGGTGTCAGGTTTGGAAGCTCTTGGTAGAGTTGGTTATGGAAGAGGCTTCAAGTTCGTTTACAGTTTTTGAATTACTGTGACTGCTTTTTGGCGGTGACTCTAAGGCGTCGAAGGGGAGAATAGAGCCCCCCATTGTAGCGGTGTAGCATGCTCATGCCGCCTGTTGGCTTCCTACAGCTTGGCCTACGCCAGCTGTTGTTAGAACTTCATTTTCATGTGAAATGCGGAGGCAACTGCATGGAATGCTGCTAGGCCGGAACGGCCGAATATAGCATTGTATGCAGCTTTGACATCAATTACCATAAAGTTCAGTGCTTTTGTTTGAATAGCAGGGCTTTCCCTACTGTTACGTTGAGTGCGACAATTCCCTCGACTTAGACAGGTGCACCAGAGGAGTCATGAAGTGTATAACCGGCTGGCTTGAGTCGGTCTTGAGAAAGCTTGAGAGCCTGAAATGTGGCCATGAAGAGGATGATTACTGGGCTGCCATTGTCCACCAGGATGAGGCATACCTTATAATTTAGCATGCAAAGATTTATGACCAATGCATTGCAATGAGGTGTTATGGATGCCTTCTAAGTCCTTATCGGAGAAAGATATCGGGATCCCGGTGCGCTTGACAGGCGGAATGTTATCTATGGAGTTGACTTTGCTGACAAAAGCTTTGCGAGAGGAGTTGGAATCTCCCCCCATCGGATCTTCATGAATGGAGTGGAGGACGGTCATGTGTTCAGAGTCTTATAACTCGCATGACCTCTGCTAACGCTTATTAGCCCTCTGAGACGGAGGATTTTCGGCATCGTTGTCTTTCTGAGCGAAGTTGGAGAGATAGCCCCTACGAATCAGGGCTTCCGGTTCTTCTTTAAAGGTTCGACAGTTGTCAGTAGTGTGTCCATGATCTTTGTGAAATGTGCACCACATATTTTTGTCTCTTCTTCTGCTAGACGTTGACATCGTGGGGGGAAGGCAGATTATTCCGTCCTTCTCCACTTTCATGAGGATGGCTGATACGCTTGCATTGAGAGGAGTGGATTTTTCGAAGCATGATGCTAGAGTTGGACGGCGTGAACTTGCACCGTTTTTCTGAAACTTCCTGAGTTCCTCCTCACATGTGTTTTTCCGTTTGTTTCCGGAAGATGAATCATTCTTGCCTTGAGGATAGAGAGCTTCCTCGATCCTGATATACTTGTCACTCCTTTTCAGGAGCGCAGTGAAACTTTTGGGTGACTTTTGGCGAGGGAGGCTTTCAGGTCTTTGTTAGTGACGTTGTGGCGAAAGAGCTGCAGTTGCGACTGAAGTGTTCAAGGCAGAAATTAACCTTGCTTCAGTTGTTAAATGCTTGACGAAGTCCTTTGGCAATTCTCCATCTTCTTGCTTCAGTTCATTCCCTAGCTGATCATTTTAGTGTAGCGGGAAATGTTCGACACATGAGTGCATCGGTGGCGTTATAGAACATCATAAGTGTTTTAAAGCTCTCGATGTGGTCCATCGGGTCTGATTCCCCATTGTAGGATTCGAATTGAGGAGCTTTGAAGTTCCTTGGAACGGGTGCATCGAGGATGGTTTTGCTGAAGGGACGTTGATTTGGGCGGTAGGCCCTGTTGGAGCAGTTTCTCTCATTCTCCATCTGTTATAGGCGATCTTCTACTTCTTGGATACGGCGAAGGACTTGGTTGCCCTTCTTTTGGGATCCAGTTGAAGCATTATGGACTGAGATGCAATCGTACTGAGGATGTTGTTCAGGACGGTTTTGTCAGTAGCCCCCCAGTGCCTCTTCGTTGGAAGGAGCGTGATTAGGCTGTCGGGGTGACTGGTGAGGAGGAATTTGATCTTCCATAGGAGGAGCTGGTTGGCGAAGAGTGGTAGCGCGACGGCTGGAGGCCGCCCTTTTACCTCTTAGTCATTGTGGCATGGTGATAAGTCTTACTTATGTAGTTTTCCACAGACGGTACCAATCTGTTGCTGCTTATTTCGGTGTGGGAGCAAACAGATAGTAAGTTAATAATGTATGGAAACTACTAAAAGTCAAACATGTGCCTTGGCCGTTAAAAGAGATTAGAGCTCCTGAGATTGAATCTCAATCGTTGATTGACCTCCTGTGATCTGAATTCGACGGTGGATGATGAGGCCGACGGACCTGCAAAATGCCTGAAACACCGGGGGGTGGTCCCGGCGACAGACCCTCCAACGCTCAAGTCAGAACCAGAAAGAGAGAGAAAGTAAGAGAGTGAAAACTGGTGAATTGTTGATTTCCTGTGACTGGAGGGGGGGTATTTATAGGCCTAAAAGACATTCTAGAGATTGAATCGTGACCGTTGGATCTTTCATGTCTCCCCCCCCCCCCCCCCCGAAGAGATAAGATATCCCTGTTAGGGGATAAGAGATTTGACTCCTAGCCCACACGGGCTAGGTGTCTCTCTTAGTAGGCCTAGCTTGTCACTTTTTATGGGCTTGAGAGAAGCCCATGTTTCGGAGTGGGCCCAGACCTGTAAAATAAGTCTGTGATGGCTAATCTGCCTGTAGACGCTTTGAAATCCGTACAGAAATCGTACGGCTCTGATCTGCTGCAATTTTTACCATCATCAATAACCTACGCATAGAATATATGGTCTACAATCATAGGATGCAAAATAAAAGATCCCTTTGAAACTTGAAGAACATGATGAACACATCTTAAAGAATATATGCTAAGAATGCACGACTATCGTTGTTGTTGATTTTTTTTTTTTTTTTTTTTAATTTTATAGGGAAAAGGGGGAATAAAGCCACCTTGTTTTATTAATAAGACAACCCCAGCATACTGGGACAAGTTACAACCAACAGACAGAAAAAAAACATGAAGCGACATGACCAGTACATATAATCAGCTCTCACTCTAAACAACGAGGACCAACTAATTGTATGTCTGTCAAGCAAGCTTCGAGCACTCACCTCCACGGCATGCGCACACCCACCTGAATCGAATCATGCGGAATTTGAAATTTTGCCGCTCTCATCCTTCTACCTCACCAAAGCAACTTCACACATGGCCCAATCGGAGTCGCACCCAAAAGGAGAGCCGTGGAGAGGGTACTCACCTCTGTCACGCTATAGCTCTCATCAGTAATTTCTCACCAAACAAAACACTCGGTCACCCTAACCACGAACACCAACAAGGAGAGAGCCGTGAAAAGGATACCTTCACCTCTCACACGCATCTACTCTCTCTAGTGATTTCTCACAAACACTAACAGACACCAGCACAGAATAGAGAGAAGCAACATCTTTACTCTCTCTCTCTCTCTCTCTCTCTCTCTCTCTCTCTCTCTCTCTCTCATGAAAAACATGAAACAATCACAACTAACAGAAGCATCACCTTCCCCTCTCGCCTCTACGGGCGGTGGACGTTATAGATTGCAGGTTTATTGATGAGGGCGTGGTGGCGGCGCTGTTGCGAAACCTGTGGCCGTTGATTAACGGGTGTCGAATTCAGGGTGCGACTACCCCACTACCGATCAAAAACAGATACATCTTCACCTTAATAATTTCTACAGGACACCTCATGGGGGACCCCATCTGCGGGCCCAAGCCGCACCTAGTGCTATAAAGGTGCGCACCTATGGGGGGGCCCCGTCTTCGGGCCCTAGCCCAGTAACCGTGCAACACCGCTCCGCGACAGTTGAGACAAGCACCCCGGAAGATGAGACAAGTGAGCGCACATCACGGAGGGACCCCATCTTTGGGCCCAAGCTCCACAAACGTGCAAGACAACCTAAACCTTCTAGAGTTACTTCCTTAGAAATGCACTATTGCACATCCAAGCACACCCGGCTTCTACACACGCACTACCAACCTTGGAAAAACCAAATCATAGCTGCAGATCGTCGTGATTGGCCCCAAGAGTGTGGACATGGTGGCAAGCGCGAAGAACAACCGGGCCAACAACTCGCAAAACCCCCCATACCCAAACCCAAACCCCAACCCCAAAAATCACACCCCCTGCTCCAAATACCGGGGATCGTCGCCACGGCGGACAAAACGAGAAGGCCACGTCTGCCGACTAGCAGGTCCGGTGGGCGTCGGTGGAGCACTGGCGGAGACGAGACCGGGGAGGCCACGACCAGATCTGGAGGGATCTGGGTGATGGGAGCAGTCGACGTTGCTGACGGTGGTGGTGGGAGGGGGGACGAACGGTGGATCAGGGTGGTCGGGAGTATGGGGAATGGATGTCGACGACGGTGGCATCGGATGTAGGTTGAGGTGGGTGCCGCGACGCGCGTGTAACTCTGTCGACGCGAGCTGCAAAGGCGCGGTAGATTCGCCTTCAACTCTGTCAACGCAAGGCGACGGCGAATCGACGAAGGCGTGTGGAACTCTGTCGACGCGAGCGGCGAAGGCGTTGAACTCCGTCATCGCAGCAACAAACGGAAAGGGATGCAGCACTGGCGGAGGGAAGGACAAGGGGGACGACGGGGTGGGGGGGCAGCAGCACTTAGGGCCAGCCGCCACCGCCCCTCGGAGTGTAGATCTAGTGTTTTCTCTTGGGTTGGTTCACAAGAAAACACGAGAATATGATCTAAAAGGAAACACGAGAGAATACGCATTTGATTATAGAAAAATAAAACTAATTTGCATATCACAATCTAAACAATCATTAGGGCCAAAGGGAATCCATTCATCTGATACGTACATGGTTCAAATAACTCGTCCACGAGTAACTACATATATTCAGTACAATCGCAAAGCAGAACAGTAGAAAATTGCAGGAACCCTCACAAAGAAAACAATTCATCCAGAGTTAAATTGGAAATAAAATTCAGTTGCCACGAAAAATATACACAAATAAACACGTTTTTTTTGTAGAAAAAGCAGATCTACCGTCCAAACCAACCCTTCTGTGGTTGGATCATCTCGGCGCCTTCATTCATAAGCTTATCAAGCACAACATTCAGATCCACCGACTGCCCATTCTCTGTCAGCTTCCTCACTGTCGCTCTCACCTGATCTCTTGAGAACCCCATAGTTGCAACCTTATCCACCACATCATCAATGGGCAACCGGGCCCCACCTCCGCCTGAGCTCGGTCCAGTTGACGTTGGTGCTGCCTGCGGTAAAATCTTAGCTGTTGGAAGTCGAGAATAGTTGCCACCATTATTATTGCTCAACCCTCCCAGCGATGGAGGAGAGTTGGAGAAGGGCGAAGGTTTCATCATCGAGCTGTTATAGTGGGAGGGGGACCCGCTGTAAGAATACCCATCAGAAAAACCAGAAGGTCCATAATATTGAGGCGGCCTACCGGGTGGTGGGGGTTGAGCCGAAGGTGCAGATTGACGGGCATTTGGGTTATAAGTTTGAGACAGTGGTGAGCCCATACATGATGCCGACTCTTCTAAGTGATGGGGCATAGGTTGGAGTTGAGGAGGATTTACCATTGGCTGAGAGTACTGAGGCAATTGGTAGGGCTGTGGTTGAGGCGGTGTCTGAGTTTGGGGCTGAGGGAAGTAAGAGGGGTCTCGTGGTAAGGATTGAGATAATTGGGCAGGATATGGAGAAGTTTGGTTTTGCGGAGGTGATGGGACATTTGGAGTTGGTAGAGGAGGTGGCTGCTGTTGTGGTGGTGGAGGTTGATATGGAGGAAGTGGTTGCGGGGGTGGCGGGGCATTTGGGGTTGGAAGAGGTGGTGGCTGCTGCAGTGGTGGAGGTTGATATAAAGGAGGTGGTTGCAGAGGTGGAGGTGGTGGAGGTGGCTGATATGAAGGAGGTGGTGGTTGCTGGGATGGCAGAGACTGATATGATGGACCAGGAAGAGCTGGTGGCTGCTGGTAGTGTTGTGAATCAGGTTGACCGGAAGTAGCATTTGAGGGTTCAGGAGCTGGCTTCGAAGAATGTTGGAGTTTTGCAAGCTGGAGTTGAGCCTCAGTGATTTCCTGTTTGTCACGAAGAACTTGAACACCAGTTTGTACCTGAAAGGGGTTCAATAGCATATATCATAAATTATGGGCAACTTCAAACAATGAAACAATAATGAGATAAAAATTAGACCTTGAAGAGGGATTTAAATTCAGTGACACATAGAAAACTACATTCTGATGATTAAATTGAGATGAAATAAATGAGAGAAAGAGATCAGCATTTTGAGCTTAGGAAAGGATCAAGGATAGCTTACAATGCAAACTGAGTTCAGGTTAATTTATTTGTAAAGAAATTTTAAGGTTAAGGAGCATTCCAGACTTCTATATCACAAGTCAATGATGACTTATGGTTTTTCTAAGAAAACAAAATCTCATAATATTATAGTTCTGAATGCCTTAAAAGTTTGAGTCTCTTTAAATCAATATATTCAAATTCCATGAAATTATTAATTTCAGTGAGCAAAGGAACATACATATAAAAGAACAACTGCCTCTGTCCTTTCCACTATTTGCACCAAAATTACAAGTGATCTGCTGTCAAATAGACATCAACCCTCTAAAAAGTGCTGCACACCAAACTAATAGATCTATTGGCAAGAGAGGGAGCTTAGAAAAATCCAATAAAACTATTTAGCAGTCCAACTGCAGGTAGGGGACCATAATTACCTGCTCAGAAAACCAAAATTGTTTTCATAACATTGACAATACATTACAAGCAAACATTCTACAGTGAATATAGGCTTCTTTTGTTGCTTAATCAGAACATAATACAAGTTTTTTACAGCAAAACAAGTTTAATAGGTTTCAAAGTATTGATGTACAATGAGTATACTATAATACTTGGCATGAAAGTTTATATAAACTAGAAAACTTGATGCATACTATGCATGTGGGGGAAAAATACGAACTTTTAATATGATTTGACTTTTGAAGGATAAACGAAAATAATTTTGGATCTGCTAATAGTCATTAAGTATGAAAGGAATCCTTTTAAAGAGAACATTTACAATGGTTAGTGGAAGTTGCATACAAGTCAGAGTGTGAAGGCACTGCACACACTACAGTATAAACAAAAATTATTTATTTCACAGAAGATGGGTTGCACTCATTAAAAATCTAGGATAGTCACCAAAGAAGTTTTTGTGATAACGGCTATATTTTATAGGCCGGCTTCACAAACATGGCTGAGGTTGACTTAAACGAGTTCCGGTTATAAACTTTTAATAGTACAAACTACAAAGATACATGAAAGGTGATCAGAGAGTCACCCTGTTCATACTTAATACAGTTCAACCATGTGTGCTGTATTGCAGTACACCAATGTTACTAACTGATTAACAAAATCGCTGACAATGATATGAGAATTACTGCCCAAGTCAACAAAGCACTGGGAGATTTCAATTGGGGGAGGGGAATTATTCTGTTGTGGAAGAAATCTATTAGTAATATTTATGTTTTTAGTATTAGTCATTTTGTTATTCATTATTCTTTTGTTGATGGAAATTGGCTCTAATTTTTCGCTTGCATGTACATGCCCCTACGTCTTACATTGCTAGGAGAGATCTTTGGTTGGAACTGGCTGCACTCCCATTTCCTTGGTTGGCACTTGGAGATTTCAATTGTGTCCAAAGCAGTGTAGATGTTCGGATCTTTGTCGTGGTAATGTCGGGTTCCGTAAGTTCATTGTGGAATGTGGAAAACAACTTATCTTATTTTCTCCCTGAATTCCACTTTTACCTGGTGTAACAATAATTTCGTTCACGATAATCGCATTTATTCATGTTTAGATTGGGGTTAGGGAGATGGGGAGAAAGTGGGTTTCTCCTTCCCGAATTAGGTTTGTTTTGTTGGACTCTCGTTAGCTTCATATCATTGTTGTTTGGTTTTTGATCTTGCTGCCCAAGATCTAAGGGGTGTTCGGTACACAGATTGGAGGATTCTCAAGTATAAGAGGATACCTGAGAATGTGAGGGTGGGAATGAAGATTCCCAGAAATGTTGAATTACCATGTTTGGTACAACACATCGAAAATCCGTTCTTGTTGCATTTTTTTTAATAGCTATCTCATGGGAATCCAAAAATCTTGTGGTATTAGGGGAGAATGGAAATCTTTCCCAACAAAGAATTTTAATTCTCATGAAAATCCAGCATTCCTTCCAAAACTATGTTTGCCTCTTACCAAACATGGTAATCCACAAGGAAATGGCGGATCCCTCCTGTAGAATATCACGTACAAAACACCCCCTTAATGTGAAGCCCAATAAGCATTTCTCTCCAAGTCCATTCTCTTATGAATCCCACTATTTGTCTTCATATTCTAGTGATTGAAATTGAGTTGTTGATCGGGGCCGAACTCCAATGGCTAGATTATCTGCTAAGATTTAAAAGAGCTTTGAATATTGTTAAACTTTGTGCCAAGGATTACTACTATAATTTCATTCGACTAAAATTATTGCATGAAAAGATTGCAGATCTTCAAACTCTTGATGCTACCTCAAGATTTGACAAGTAGCAATTGTTTGCGTTACTAAATTGGAAAGTGGAATTACATAATACCATTAAGGGACCGGGAACTCTTCTGGAAAAATGATGAGGACATCGGTTCGAGACGATTCGGTCGCTTCTACCAGCGCAGGCGTCGTCTTCAACAGCTGCTTATTTAGTTTAGGAGTTTATTTTCAGTACCATATTTATTTCTGGCAATTATAGACATATGTAATCTTTTTTATATTTTTTAGAATTTGAGAATATTTTGGAAATTTGTATCAAGATGTATTTTGAGCCTATTTAAAGGCCTTGAGATGAATGAGAAGACATGCCACTCTTGATTAAAAAAAATAGTGTCGAGTTTTTTTTGCTCTTCCCTTCTCCTTTGTGTGATACAACTGAGATCCAAATCCTTTGAGCCTATTTAAAGGCCTTGAGATGAATGAGAAGACATGCCACTCTTGATTAAAAAAAATATTGTGTCGAATTTTTTTTTGCTCTTCCCTTCTCCTTTGTGTGATACAACTGAGATCCAAATTAGGATTTGTGATAAATCCTAATACAATTTTAGATTTAGTGATTAATTCTAAAACCTATCCCCAAATTAACAATCCCTCAAATACAAATTCCTAACCCTAAATTCCCAAATCCCCAAAATCCAAACCTTAATCTCATCTACTTCTTCCTATACCGTATTCCCTCATCATCAACCCCGCTCCTTTCTTCTCCTTCCTTTTTTCTTTTCCTGAAACCCCACCAAAGCTCCAACCCATTAATCCACTCCATCGACAACTCTCCCACTGCCTCTCCCCTCCACCCTCGCCTTCTTCCTCCTCCACTCCCGACCCCGATCCCATCCCGGACTCTAGCCTCGACAACACCCAACTTCCCCGATCTTGTCCTCACGCCGGACCCACTTCCTCGCCGTCGCCTTCCCATCACCAGTCCCCCCCTCATCGGCGCCGCCCTATATTACTTCGACGGCTAGCATCACCACACAAAATCCCGGCTCCTTCCTTTTCCCTTACGTCGACAACAGGACTCCACTCCCCGTCGTGCCGACCACCGGCGACGTCGACGTCAGCCTCGTCGGCCAGATCTGCCAGCCCGTGGCCTTGTTGCTGCCTTTGTTCACTGTGATTGCTGTGTTCTTGGTTGTCGTCCAACTCCGAGATCTACACTGGTTTTTTCGCATTCGGTATACTCTTTCCACTATTAGATATTTGTGTTTTACTGCCTTATTATCTATTATATTATCTGATTTGCCTGTCGTCCACAAAATAACTGAGATTGAGTGTTCCACATGCTTAAGTAGAGTACGACTCAATATTGAACCTATTACTTGCTAACACTTAGGGATTTAATTATTGATCGTAAGGTTGAATTATTAATTGGAACTGTTAAACTTGATTCAATTCTTGAAAACCCATCAAACCTGTTAACTGTTAAAATTCCCAACTTTGATCCGCACTTACATGTTGGTAAAATTAATCCTTTAATATTCTTGAAAATTCTCTATTTAGGGTTTGTTTTACATCAAAAAATCAATCAAGAAACAAATGGCTCATGCTCGAAAGATGCTAACACTTCTTTTTCTACAAATCAATCATGCAAAATATAGTTGGGGAGTTATTTGATAAGTACCATATAAATAGCCCCTCCCTTTAGCCATGAAAAAGTGCAAATCAAAATCAAAATCAAAATTAAAGAAGAAAAAAAAAAGAGCAATAGTGTTGTGAATTTTCGGTAGTGCCAAGGAGGCTTGTGGTGGATTTTGTGGAGGATTGTGGAGCATTTTGCTAAGGATTCAACTACAAGGAGCTTTTTGAGGTTGGTATTCTCATTGTCTTCTAAAATTTTGTAGATTATGCTTGATTGTCCATGACATGTGTAGATGTTAATTTAATTAGGGTATGTGTAGATGTTAATTTAATTAGGGTGTATGAGTGTAGAAGCTTTTTATAGTTTTAATTGTAAACTCTTAGTCATAGTATGTGAATGTGCGGAATTTTCATTGTCTTCTAAAATACTAGTAATTGCGCATGTTAGAAATATGTAGATGGATGATGAAATTGACTTTGGTGCGTAAGTAAAGTAACATCTCTAGCAAATTTATTAGTACATGCTAAATTACAATCATGTAGTAGATAATTGAAACTCCTAAAAAAAATGTAGTTGTATAAAGAACAATAATTTATATAGTTCAAAATTGTAGAATTATGAACAATTCATACAAATTGGGTAATGATTTCCTTCATTTTGGGAATAGATTATTATAGGATTTATTTCAGTCTAATATATTCAATTTGAAGGGAAAATTATTTTCGGGAACTGTAAAAGTTAAAGCGAAGAAATTTGACATCGAAATTTTTTTCATGAAATCATGAAACAGAAAGTGCATTAAAAGAGTTAGGATAGTAAGTTAATCAGAGTAAGTAGGCTTGACAACCTGGTCTTGGGTGTGATTTGGGGGCGCTCTGTACATGGGTATCGGGTTGCGGGTTCGAGCTCTGGGTCTCCTTTTTTTTTCTTTTGCTGAGAAATTATCCAAAACAGTCATATACATAAAAACAACACTTTACAACTTTTCACCAAAAGTGAGATGACTCACTGGTTATTGGGTTGCGGTTTGGGCTTGCTGTGTGCGCCTCGGTTCGATCCCTGGTGTACACAATTTCGTTTTTATTTTATTATAAAGGTTTTTCATGGTTCTAAAAATTGAAAAAAAATTGTAGAAATATTTTAGAATATTATTCGAACATTTGGAAATAATTCTATACTATTTTAAGATGTGTTTTGAGGATTTAAAAGTTACATTAGACAATGTACTAGATGAATCTAATTTCTAGTCTAAATTTGAGGGGGGTTGTTTATGTTAAAATGAGCAAACTTTAATGATCGAAATAATCTACTATAAATTTGGGAAAAGTCATTTGGATAAAAAAAATTATAATATGCAGTATCTACTTTAAGAAGTGAGTTCTTGATAACATTTTTGTGATGAAAGATCGAAGTGTGATAAAGTTTGCGTATCAGATGAAAAATGATTTCATCCTAGATTTATGAAAAAATGGTGATTTATATGATAAATTAAGAGAGAAACAAAGAATGAACTTGGGAGAACAAACGTATGATATTCGTACGGAATTTTTATCAAGTTGAAATGCTCTCCTGAGATGAGTTCTAGGAGAAATCATACATTGAAATTGACAATTCAAAGTGAATGTATGAACAAATCAAATGAATTATGAAATGAGAAATTTTATAAGGTTAAAATTAACCTAGAAGATCTCTATGTTGAGATAGATGGGTTCAGGGAGCTAAGCGAGGCCCGTAATGTCCGGCAAGTTTAATAAATAAAATTTTGTGAAACAGTCAGTATGGACCTGAATGTTGATGAGAGAATTTAAGTCTGGCAGAGTAAGCTAGTTCTAGACCAGGATAACTACAAATTAAATTACGAACAGGCACTAGAAAGAAAGACGTGATGAGACCTTGGCAAACGTAAGTTGGGCATTCTATATAGTCGAACGGTGTACTCTAGGACTACATATTCAGTCGGACGGTGTACTCCGAGACTGTAATTGTCGTGCATCCAGTCGGGCAGTGTATTCCGGGACTGTGATAGTTATGCGGAGCGAGATAAGCCTTAATTAAATTCGGAATTATGAATAATCGGACGGTGTACTCCGGGATCATGAATAGTTGGGCGATCTAATTCGGAATTATGAATAATCGGACGGTGTACTCCGGGATCATGAATAGTTGGGCGGATATAAGGCAAATATCCAATATATTCCGAACTAAAGCGGCACTTGCGGGATGTCTGCATGAGGTGGATTCTGTATAGTCGGGCGGCGTACTCCGGGACTGGAATCCATACTCGTGAGATGTCTAAACCATATTTTTGTCACCGTTGTAGGATTTCATAACGAGGGATTGAACCATATAATGAGGCGTACGATAAGGGCTTGCTCTCGAACCTATGTAGTATGGGATGCATAAAATCCGATCAAGTATGCATTAGTGTCATCATAGAGTGAATGTCTACATTCGGCATTAGGTTCATATCATACACTGCATAATTAAGATAGTCATATATTTCTACATTCAAGTTAGTGATTTTTAAGCTGGTGAAATCACAGTATTATTGCATTACGCCAGTTGTATGCAATTGACGTGCCTCCAGTTTTCTAGATGCAGGAATGGGTTGACATGGATTTGAAGACACTGTGAGAGATGTCACAAGATTAAAGAACTTTCATTATCATATATGTATTGTACTTATTTATTTTCGTTGTGCTAATGTAAAGAACAATATTGCAAATGAAAAAATTTTAAATTTCCTGTATTTTTGTACGAAGTGAAGTAAAAGATCATGTTTTTCCTACGAATTACCCGTGTTTGGAATTTGGGGCGTTACAGCAAGAATATCACATAAGAAACTATGTTCAGAAAAATATTACATCAAATATGAATGTTGGCCTTTGTGCAGAATTTACAGAGGAGGTTAAGAGTAGTATTTTCCCTTCAATATGGGAAGATGGTGGGTGATGATGGAATTTTATGGGTGGCATCAGGGTTGGGCTGGCCCGTGGTCCGGCCCGCCCAATACCCGTGTTGACCCGAAACCGGCCCCATCCCAAACCCGGTCCAGGCCAGGCCTGAATTTTCCCCTGAAAGCCCGCCACGGCCCGGCCTGCGAAAGGCCCGGCCCGGCTTGAACTGGGCTGTCTGGGCCGGGCTGACCCGTGTGGTTTTTCTTTAATTAATTGTTTTTTTGGGAGCAAAGTATATGTATAGAAGTATATATATACTACAAAATATATGTACATAAGTATATGGGAAAAAGGGGTATGAGCAACTTGTTCATTTAGTAAATAAACAATTGATGATGTGGCATACATGTGATTGGAAAATCCTTAAAAGTGTTAGTTGTCCAATGTATCACATGCATGCCACATAATCAATTGCTCATTTACTAAATGAGCAAGTTGCTCATATCCCTTTTACCCTAAGTATATATATACTACAAAATATATGTATATATGTATATATGCATATAAATATACTTTAAATATTTTAAAATTTTATAAAAATGAGTGTGGACATCAAAATTTACAGAGGAGGTTAAGAGTAGTATTTTCACTTCAATATGGGAAGATGGTGGGTGAAGATGGAATTTTATGGGTGGCATCAGGGTTGGGCTGGCCCGTGGCCCGGCCCGCCCAATACCCGTGTTGACCCGAAACTGGCCCCATCCCAAACCCGGTCCAGGCCAAACCTGAATTTCCCCCTGAAAGCCCGCCACGGCCAGGCCCGCGAAAGACCCGGCCCAGCTTGAACCGGCCCGTCCGGGCCGGGCTGACCCGTGTGGTTTTTCTTTCATTAATTTTTTTTGGGAGCAAAGTATATGTATAGAAGTATATATATACTACAAAATATATGTACATAAGTATATATATACTACAAAATATATGTATATATGCATATAAATATACTTCAAATATTTTAAAATTTTATAAAAATGAGTGGACATCAAAATTAATTGATCACAACTCATTACTCAATTAGTCAATCCCCACCTTAGCTATTTATATCAAACTCTACCTCTTCACTTCTCTCATCTCACCAATGTGGAACTAAAAATTTTCTACTTCAAATGGTCTTAGTTACATATATATATCTCAAACTTTTTATGAAATGTAGTTTCAAATTGGATTTACATATATATATATCTCAAACTTTTTATGAAATGTAGTTTCAAATTGGATTTCTTGGCTAGTGCGCGCATATTAGTGCGCTGAGTTTGGGTGCTTGTGGGTTCGATCCTTAAGGACTTAGATTTTTTTTAAATGAATTAATCAAAATGATTTTTAGCTGCTATTTCTTTCTTTTATTTTTATTTTTATTTTTATTTTTATTTTATATTGTAATTTGATAAGATTTGTATAAAATATAATTTATCTATAGGTTCTTATAATTATTGTATTCATTAATTATTTTCCTTTATCTTTTTAGTTTGTACTCTTAACAAAATCATAATGTAGAATATTATTTTTGAATTAACTAATCACTTTTCTTGATCAAAATAATTTTTAGCTATTATTTTTATTTTTATTTTTATGTTGTAATTTGATAAAATTTGTATGAAATATTATTTATCTATTGGATTATATTTGAAATTTTGTAATTCATTAAACCAATCTAAAATATTATTTATCTATATTTAACATTTTGTAATTCATTAAATCAATTTAAAATACCTTTTACTACTTTTATATATATGTTTTTTTGCAATTGTTAACAAATTACATTTTAATACTTGATCTATTTTATTTTTAAAAAAATATACAAAACCCGACCCAACCCGACCCGCTAACCTGCCCGGCCCGCCCGGGCCCGGGCATAGCCCACCTGATTACGGCCCGGCTCGGCCTGCGAGGCCAAATGCCATCCCTATGGAATTTGCTCGGTTTTTCAAAAAGCTTTGGGATATTGTCAGGGAGGATGTCTAGGCGATGACCAAGCATTTTGAACATACAACGGGCATTCCAACAATATGGAGAAAAACCTTTGTTTTATTTATACCAAAGCTTTGGGATATTGTCAGGGAGGATGTCTAGGCGATGACCAAGCATTTTGAACATACAACGGGCATTCCAACAATATGGAGAAAAACCTTTGTTTTATTTATACCAAAAAAAGTTGCCACCTTAGTCTCCAAATGACTTATGTCCTATAGCTATACATCTTTGTAACTCATCTTATAAAATCATTAGTTTTTGTAACTCAGCTTACCAAATCATTACCAAAATTCTTTAGGAAAGATGGAAAGTTATAGAGACAAAATTTTGCAGTAGACACAGTTCAGTTTTATCCCTAATCAGGATATAGCAGACTGTATCATTATTGTGCAGGAGATCAGGCACTCGAATCTCGATACATCTTTAGCGAGGTAATAAAAACCAATTCTACCTGTTTAACATAGATATGGAAAAGGCCTATGATTGTGTATAATGGGATTTCATTCAAAAGAACATGGAAAAGAAGCAGTACAATAGTAAATAGTTCAGATGGATAAGAGCATCTGTAGTCGTGGGCTAAAAAACCAAAATTTGGAAAAAAAATCAAAAAAACGAGCTGCAGTCGTCTTCCAAATACCCAAAATTTGGGTGTACGATGAATAGTTCTTGCCAAATATAGCAGACGATTTGGCTATAAGAGCATCTGTAGTCGTTCTTGCCAAATTTTGGGTAAATAGCAAATAGGAAATAGGAAAAAAAGAATGTTGCTGCAGTCGTTCAAAGCTATATTCGATTCGTCGTTTGTTTTTCTTTAAAAGACGGAAGATTATCTATCGTCTGCTTCCAATTATTTTTTTTTAAAAAAAAATAAGTAACGACGGGATATAATGTCCCGTTAATTTCCTCAGACGATGTATAATAGGCCGTTCGTTGACTTTGTTTTAAAATTTTTTTTTTTTTTAAAAACCCAAAGACGGGACATTAACTCCCGTTAATCTCCTACGACGGTATATAATAGGCCGTTCGTCGACTATGTTTTATTTATTTTTTTTTTTTTTAAAAATCCAGAAACGGGAAATATTACACCGTCAATCTCCTCGCACGGGATATAATGTCCCGTTCGTTGACTATGTTTTTGCTTTTTTTTTTAAAAAAAAAAAGCCACAGACGGGATATAATGTCCCGTCAATTGCATCGCACGGGATATAATGTCCCGTTCGTTGACTATGTTTTTCCTTTTTTTTTAAAAAAAAAAAACCACAGACTCTGACCAAGCATTTTGAACATACAACGGGCATTCCAACAATATGGAGAAAAACCTTTGTTTTATTTATACCAAAAAAAGTTGCCACCTTAGTCTCCAAATGACTTATGTCCTATAGCTATACATCTTTGTAACTCATCTTATAAAATCATTAGTTTTTGTAACTCAGCTTACCAAATCATTACCAAAATTCTTTAGGAAAGATGGAAAGTTATAGAGACAAAATTTCGCATTAGACACAGTTCAGTTTTATCCCTAATCAGGATATAGCAGACTGTATCATTATTGTGCAGGAGATCAGGCACTCGAATCTCGATACATCTTTAGTGAGGTAATAAAAACCAATTCTACCTGTTTAACATAGATATGGAAAAGGCCTATGATTGTGTATAATGGGATTTCATTCAAAAGAACATGGAAAAGAAGCAGTACAATAGTAAATAGTTCAGATGGATAAGAGCATCTGTAGTCGTGGGCTAAAAAACCAAAATTTGGAAAAAAATCAAAAAAACGAGCTGCAGTCGTCTTCCAAATACCCAAAATTTGGGTGTACGATGAATAGTTCGTTGCCAAATATAGCAGACGATTTGGCTATAAGAGCATCTGTAGTCGTTCTTGCCAAATTTTGGGTAAATAGCAAATAGGAAATAGGAAAAAAAGAATGTTGCTGCAATCGTTCAAAGCTATATTCGATTCGTCGTTTGTTTTTCTTTTATTAAAAGACGGAAGATTATCTAACGTCTGCTTCCAAATTTTTTTTTAAAAAAAAAAATAAGTAACGACGGGATATAATGTCCCGTTAATTTCCTCAGACGGTGTATAATAGGTCGTTCGTTGACTTTGTTTTAAAAAAAAATTTTTAAAAAACCCAAAGACGGGACATTAACTCCCGTCAATCTCCTACGACGGTATATAATAGGCCGTTCGTCGACTATGTTTTATTTAATTTTAATTTTTTTTTTAAATCCAGAGACGGGAAATATTACACCGTCAATCTCCTCGCACGGGATATAATGTCCCGTTCGTTGACTATGTTTTTGCTTTTTTTTTTTTAAAAAAAACCACAGACGGGATATGATGTCCCGTCAATTGCATCGCACGGGATATAATGTCCCGTTCGTTGACTATGTTTTTCCTTTTTTTTTAAAAAAAAAAACCACAGACTCGATATAATCCTTCGTCATTTGCAACGCACGGGTCATAATTCCCCGTCGGTGGATTTTTTTAAGGATTTTTTTGTTTTTTAATTGGTGGGACGTGATTGAAGCATTGGACCAGCTCGTCACGGGGGTGTGTTTTTGGCCACTTCTGTTAAAGTTTAAAAAAAAATTCAAAAGCCAAATGATCTTGCCTGCCATACTTATTCTTTGTGACTATTATACCCTTGTATGTGTTCATATAAATTGGTACTGAGTGAGCGGAAGAGATTAAGCAAACTAAACATTGTGACACTAAAAAAGAAGTCTTCAAGTTCTTATAGTTTCGGCTTCACGAAGAAAAACATCCTTCGTTCTACATCATTCAACTCTCGAAGCGAAAATATTGCAAAATGTCGATCGGACGTTTTATTGGCAGACTAAAATCAAAGGGTGTATCTCGTTCTGATCAAGGAAATAGAGACAAACAACCTGAAGTAGATACTGAAGAAGTTGATTTAAGCAATTTAACAATGTGGACACAGGTATTCGACAATGAATTTCATATATGTAAGAATGTTGCTGAAAATTCTTTTGGTGGGTTCTGTAACTTTAGGGGTAGTTGGAAGGGTCCAATTAAAGCCTACAAAATATGCTCTTGTATCACCGTTGTAAAACAAATAATAGATAACACTGGTTGGCAAAGATTTTTCACAATTGATACAGATAAATCATCCCAGAAGATTACCGAGTCTTTGGTTGAGAGGTGGTGGGACACTACCCACACATTTCATCTTCCGTGTGGCGAATTAGGATTTACCCCGTTAGATTGGGCAATGTTAACGGGAATATCCATTGGGATCGGCGATCAATCACCATGTCTGGATGAGGAATATCCATTTGAAATTGTACAATCCCGCTTCTTTCCAGAAATTACTGAAGATGATTGGAAGTCTCAGGGAATACGCACTTCGTTCTTGAATAAATATTTCCACATCCATTTGAAATTGTACAATCCCGCTTCCTTCCAGAAATTACTGAAGATGATTGGAAGTCTCGGGGAATACGCACTTCGTTCTTGAATAAATATTTCCACAGCAGTGTGATTGAGGAAGCAATAACAGACAACAATGTTGCTGCGAGAGTCGCAAGGGCTTTTTTTGTTTACTTCTTGGGTGACTTTCTTTTCGCCAATGGTGCTTCATTAATTAGGTGTGGATGTTTTCGCCAATGGTGCTTCATTAATTAGGTGTGGATGGCTTGCAGCCCTTGAAGATCTGACTAAAGTTGGGACATTTGATTGGAGTGGTCAAGCTGTGGCACTCCTGGACATTTGATCTATAATCTTTTTTTTTACAACGGCTATCTTCTTTTTTTTTTTACAACGGCTAGAAAACATCAGATTCGCTTTTTTCAACGGCTCTTATTTTTTTTGGACCCAACGGATAAATTTTTTTTTTCATATATAACGAATCGTTTACTACAAATAAACACAGCCTTCAATTGTATGCTTCTTCACATCTCCTGCTCTCTGCTATCTCAGTTCCTCTCTCTCTGTTCGTTATCAACAAGGTATTCAAAACAGACAATATCGTTTAATTTTCATTATTATTTCTTTCTATCTCTATAATTTTTCAAATTTATTTTCAGTTCATTTTATGGCCAATCCCCGTCCATTTAGAGGCCGTGCATATACCGTGTATGAGGATATTCTTTTGGCACAAAGTTGGGTTGCTATAACCCAAGATCCGTTGATCGGTAGCGATCAAACCGGCAACCAATTTCGGAATAGGATTTATCTCACATTTGAGAATCTGTCTGGGTGTACAACAGATTGAACGGCCGGCTCTATTTCTAGTAGACTTTCCACCATGTCAAAGGAAGTATCATTGTACATTGCAAAGTTGAGCGGTGTGACAAATAGAGCGGCAAGTGGTACGACGAACGCGGATAAGGTTTGTTTTGTTTTAATGTTTTTTATTGCAATGATTGTGTCACTTTTTTATTATAAATTTTGATCACGTATTTTTTGTTAACAATTATTAAACTATGATAGGTACGTGATGCAAGACTAGAATATATGCAATCGGCCGGGAAGCCCTTCAAATTTGAAGAGTGCTATGAAATTTTGAAAGATTAACCCAAATTTTCTGTACGTACTACACAAGTTTTCGAGAATGTCCCGAATAGTCAATATTGTGATGGTGGTAGTTCAGCACATTCCCCCACATCCGTTCAGTGGGATTCAGATATACCAATTGATTTAAATGCGCATTCGCCACTATCGCGACCACCCGGCAGGAAAGAAGCAAAGAAAAAAGGGAAGCGCACTGTTGAAGCCAGTGATGTTTCCGCTATGGTGGAAGAAACGCGTAATTTTAACAATTTTTATATGAGCAATCAGAAAGACAGGCTTGAGCTGAAACAAAGAGATTTCGATTTTAGAGTGTCAAATGAAGAAGATCGTATAATGGCTATGGATCTAAGTAGCTTACCTGATCATCAACGTTATTATTTTCTAAGTCGACAACATGAAATCGCTCAAAAAGGGGCTATCAGCCGGGTTGAAGATGTATTATATTCCATCCACTTATCTTTAATTTTTGTTATTATTGTTCGTATGTTGTTCTTATGCTTATTATTCCTATTCTTAAATGAGATTATCGAAATATTGGACAACATTAAAGTTGTTAGCTAATTATTTCTTGTGAAATGAAGATAATCCATTCACTTTCGAACTTAATTAAACAATCTTCTTCGGAATTAAAAAAGTAATACATTCATTATCAAAATAGAAAAAACATTACATTAAGAAAAAGAAATTGCAACATTAATGAAAAAGAACATGACCCAAATTCTCCATGTAATCCATTGCTCTCCAGTACATCTTCACTTAATCTTCATTCTCTTCATCTTCCCCATATGCGTTCCAAATGTGCTCAACTAAATCAAGACGCAGTGCATAATGGATTTGTCTGTCATGAAGCTGCACAGTGCGTGCCGTTCGCGCTGCACGCTCAGTTGGGTCAGACCTATCAGGTATGACAAATGACGAGTTGGAATCATGGTCGTACACAGTCATTGTTCTCCGCTTCCCTTTCATCTTCAACAATCATATTATGTAATATGATACACGTTTTCATGATGTATGATAGGCTGTCCGCATCCCAAAGTCTGGCTGGTCCTTTCACTATAGCAAATTGTGCTTGTAAAACCCCGAAGGCGCGCTCAACATCCTTTCGTGCAGCCTCTTGCATCAGTGCAAATTTCTTCTTTTTTGGTGTATCTGGGGCTGAGTAAGTCTTAACTATAGTCGCCAATGGAGGGTATATACCATCAGCTAAATAGTACCCCATATTGTATGCATGATTGTTTATTACAAATTCAGCAGGTGGTGCACAACCATCGAGGATGTTGTTGAACAGTGGAGAACGGTTAAGCACGTTCAGATCGTTATTGCACCCCGGCATTCCGAAAAAAGAATGCCAAAACCATAGATCGTACGATGCAACTGCTTCAAGCACAATAGTTGGTTCACGTACGTGACCCGTGTATTGACCATGCCAGGCTGCCGGACAATTTTTCCATGGCCAATGCATGCAGTCAATACTTCCTAACATTCCGGAAAATCTCCTCGCTGAATTTTCCGCCAATAATCTTTCCACATCATTAACCGTTGGATGTCTCATGTATTCTGGACCAAATACATTAACAATTGCCACACAAAAACGTCGCAATGTCTTCAATACCGTACTTTCACCAATACGTACATACTCGTCAATTGCATCGGTCGATGATTCATATGCTAAACAACGGATTGCGGCAGTAAATTTTTGATGCGGGGATAAGCCAAATGTTTTTGTTGCATCTTGCCGTTTAACAAAATAAGTATCAAAACTTACAGTTGCTTGGAGTATTCGGCAAAATAAATCTCGGCGCATACGGAAACGACGTCGAAATAGACTATCGCCGTAGATAGGATTATTGGCAAAATAATCCCTGTAAAGCCGTCTATCACCATCTTCTCCTTCCCGATGAATATAGCGGCGGTGGTGTGTATCACGATTTTCCTGAACAACTAACGACAACACAGTCATGCGTTGATTAATAATCCTCGCTACCATGTCATTCTCTTCGTCGGATGACGATGAATCGGTAGCGTTACTTGAAGAAGCCATTTTGCAGAAGGTTTGGGTTGTTTTTTGGTCTACTAGTTTCTCATTCGATAAGGGGGAAGATGGGTTTAAATAGAATTAGAATTATTGATCACAATTTGGACTTCAAACACAAAGGACACAAACAAAAGTGCAAACAATGACAGGATGTGACTTATCATTTGTCACATCAATTACCATTTTACCAATTGTCTAAAATGCCCATGTTATTTTACTAATCAAACTAACTTAAACACCACTTAATGTAAATTCGTAATACATAATTAATAGATAAAGACAAAACAAATCTATTCACTATACTCATTTTCAATTTCAGGGACATATTCCTGTGATTGGTTAGATGATCCAAAATGAGTATTACTGTAGTCATAATTCCAACGCCTCCCTCCCCGAACTGACTGTGAAGGCCGTTCTCCAGATATTGATCTCCGACGATTGACAACTTGTGTTGGAATAGACGACCTTAATACCATGTCGGTTAGAATGAGTCGTCGTAATTGTGCTTCCGTATTAGACAATAGAGCATCATGCTCTTGGTACAATTCCTCCTGTTGAAAGATATTTATAGTAAATAAATGGAAATATATGGGGGTAAATTTTGAATGTTGGAAAGTAAACTTACATAAGACTTGGACCCACATGGTTCTACATAAACTGGTACTCGCGGACAACTTCTTCTAACTGTACCCCGGAAAACAGTGGAATTTCCACTATACAATCCCCGTGGTCAACTGGCTGCTCTTCAATTGGTTGTGTTACGTACTCAAAAGGCGCCCAAAATGGCGGAGCAGGGAAGGGTAATTGTGCAGTTGGATCAGTAACGCTAGCCGGTCCGATGAAATCAATATTTGCAGCATGTGATACTTTCTTCATTATAGGATCTATTGATACTTTGGACCAATACTTATCATATATTCTTTGGGTTACTGGTTGGACCAATTGTGTAGCATCAATCGGAGGGCATATATCATTTGCAGGTATTCTTTTCATAACAACTGGTGGTTGTCTTGGTATTGCTATAATTCCAGTCAATTGACGATAACACCGATCACCAAGATACCATACACCCTACAGAACATTTTTGTAACATATAAATAAAATTGAACATTACATGAATAACTTGGAAATTAGCGACATTGGATAGATTGACAAATATAACCTATTACCTGATTTTAATACTGGAGAATCACTCGGTGACGAGACATGATATTAGCGAACGTAATATCATTCTCAACTTCATGGGAAGACCCTAAATACGGTTGCCATATAATTGATGCAGGAGTTCTCATCTCTAATTGGTACCTAGCTATAGATACATTATATCTAACTTGATCCATTCTGCAGGTGTCAATTTCACTTTTGTTCCAACGTGTTATTCTTGGCCTTTTATCAGCGGCCTGGACATCGTTGGCAACATTTCCCGTATTTACAGTGATTGGAACACAACAATGTGTGTATTCATATGCCCAGTACTGAAAATATAAAGATGTATTAATATCGAATATGTAAATAATAAATCAAGTATTTCCAGTAAATAATAAAATTACCTGTAATATTTGCCATGGACCGTTGAATGATTTAACCTTCTGCATGGAACAAGCATCCAGAGACATGTACAAGAGTGCCACAGCTTGACCACCCCAATCAAATGTCCCAACTTTAGTCAGATCTTCAAGGGCTGCAAGCCATCCACACCTAATTAATGAAGCACCATTGGCGAAAAGAAAGTCACCCAAGAAGTAAACAAAAAAAGCGCTTGCGACTCTCGCAGCAACATTGTTGTCTGTTATTGCTTCCTCAATCACACTGCTGTGGAAATATTTCTTCAGGAACGAAGTGCGTATTCCCTGAGACTTCCAATCATCTTCAGTAATTTCTGGAAAGAAGCGGGATTGTACAATTTCAAATGGATATTCCTCATCCAGACATGGTGGTTGATCGCCGATCCCAATGGATATTCCCGTTAACATTGCCCAATCTAACGGGGTAAATCCTAACTCGCCACACGGAAGATGAAATGTGTGGGTAGTGTCCCACCACCTCTCAACCAAAGACTCGGTAATCTTCTGGGGTGATGTTTCTGTATCAATTGTAAAAAAACTTTGCCAACCAGTGTTATCTAATATTTGTTTTACAACGGGGATACGAGAGCATATTTTGTAGGCTTTAATTGGACCCTTCCAACTACCCCTAAAGTTACATAACCCACCAAAAGAATTTTCAGCAACATTCTTACATATATGAAATTCATTGTCGAATACCTGTGTCCACATTGTTGGATTGCTTAAATCAACTTCTTCAGTATCTACTTCAGGTTGTTTGTCTCTATTTCCTTGATCAGAACTAGATACACCCTTTGATTTTAGTCTGCCTATAAAACGTCGGATCGACATTTTGCAATATTTTCGCTTCGAGAGTTGAATGATGTAGAACGAAGGATGTTTTTCTTCGTGAAGCCGAAACTATAAGAACTTGAAGACTTCTTTTTTAGTGTCACAATGTTTAGTTTGCTTAATCTCTTCCGCTCAGTACCAATTTATATGAACACATACAAGGGTATAATAGTCACAAAGAATAAGTATGGCAGGCAAGATCATTTGGCTTTTGAAATTTTTTTTTTTTAACTTTAACAGAAGTGGCCAAAAACACACACCCGTGACGAGCTGGTCCAAAGCTTCAATCACATCCCACCAATTAAAAAACAAAAAAATTCTTTAAAAAATCCACCAACGGGAAATTATGACCCGTGCGTTGCAAATGACGAAGGATTATATCGAGTCTGTGGTTTTTAAAAAAAAAAAGGAAAAACATAGTCAACGAACGGGACATTATATCCCGTGCGATGCAATTGACGGGATATTATATCCCGTCTGTGGTCTTTTTTTTAAAAAAAAAAACCAAAAACATAGTCAACGAACGGGACATTATATCCCGTGCGAGGAGATTGACGGTGTAATATTTCCCGTCTCTGGATTTTTTTTAAAAAAAAATTAAATAAAACATAGTCGACGAACGGCCTATTATATACCGTCGTAGGAGATTGACGGGAGTTAATGTCCCGTCTTTGGGTTTTTTTTTTAAAAAAAAAAAATTAAAACAAAGTCAACGAACGGCCTATTATACACCGTCCGAGGAAATTAACGGGACATTATATCCCGTCGTTACTTTTTTTTTTTTTTTTTAATTTGGAAGCAGACGATAGATAATCTTCCGTCTTTTAAAGAAAAAACAAACGACGAATCGAATATAGCTTTGAACGACTGCAGCAACATTCTTTTTTTCCTATTTCCTATTTGCTATTTACCCAAAATTTGGCAAGAACGACTACAGATGCTCTAATGGCCTGCATTTCCCCTACCAAGTTTGAGCTAGTAATCAACAGCATAACTTTTCACCTTGGAACACCTAAGAATGGGGTTCGACATGGTGAAAGTTATCTCCATACATTGATCATGCACCGCAGAGTAAGGCATTTTCAAGGGTTTAAAGTGCAAAATCTAAAGCAGCCTTTTTTCTCTCTTTTTTTTTGTGCAAAGGATCTTATTGTTTTTGGAAAAGCATCTACAGACAACTTAGACAAGTTGGATGAACCCCTACAACTAATGCAACTATATTGCAATGCTTCTATGCAGAAAATTCATAAAGGTAAGTCGATTCTATGCTAATCTGGAGCCACTTCAGCTATATGTAGTTCAGAAAGATGTCCCAACGAAGGAGGGAAGGGTGCAAAAGAATGGGTTTGAATCAGGGGGATTCCTATTCTTAGAACCAAACATCGAAGCGTGCACTTCAATAGCACTCTTGGAAAGATGAAGTACTGGCAACTTGCCAGATGAATTATATCTCATTTGCGGGTAGAATCACATTGCTAAAATTGGTTCCCAAGTCTGTCCTTTCCTTTCTTTCGGACCGATAACAGTATTGGAAGAAAATGACAATATCACGAGATCCTTCTAAATAAATGTGTAACGTCTCACTGATTCCTACATCACACCATGGTGCGTAAGTGGTTAGACACTACCGGTATCTTCACTAACATTGTTGCATCAAAGGAGTATGGCTAACACCTAGTTTCTGTGATACCTTGGTCACAGACGGGTGTTCTTTTTTCGCTATGCATTCCTATGTGTTCTTTCCTAAAATGCTATGTTTGTTTTCTTTAAGCTTGTATAATAAATAAATATTTAAAAGTACTAGGAAATCAACTATTTACCGTGTTTAGAGATTGGTTTCATGAATTTGAGACATTACTTAGAAGCCTAAACCTTTGTGGACTTTGGTAATTGGACTTAGGCTGGAACTAAGCCCCTCATGAGAAGTTCAGGCCTAGCAGGTTGGATGCCCCACCATTATTCAAATAATTTATTTACTAACAGATGTATATACAGATCCATGCATAAAAACAATGATATGCATAGAGATAGTATGCATACCAATCTGCTTAACTATACATCTAATATAGTGGGTTATTTCAGTTCGGGATTTTGCCTACAGAGTCCACAGACACTCCCCGATAAATGATAGGCCGGAATCCATACAAACTTTTCAAACTATGATTTGAGGCATTCCTTGCCCCCATTAACTAATGCATGATATACTACATAATTGCAGACACTAGTATAAGATGTGCCAGTGTGAAGATTTGAAAGAGGCGAAGTCAACAAGGCACTTATCCATATCTGGTTACATATTTTCCTACAATAACTATTGTGTTCTCAATTTTCTAAATGTCAAAACCTTTGGGACACTAATGACATTTTTCTTACTTCTAAGGTATGCACAGCAGGGGACGAATATCCTTTCATTTTTCATGTCAAGTTATAAGAACTTGTTTATGTTAAACATAATATGCATAACATGTCTCAATTAACTCATCTAGATGTAAGTCACTTTTTCACACCCTTTTTCACTACCAAATAACAATTTGAACAAACATTATACGACACCTCAACATGTTGTGGAGGAGTGCGTGTGTACGTGTGTGGACCTACTATAGGGTGGAACTACCTCTACCTTTGACACATGATATGTATGATGACATCACAATTTATTAATACAGAAAGATAAGAAAATCTGGAAAAAATAATATGTATCTGAAGATGAAGTGCCCAAAACAACATACCTCTCTTAAAATATTCTCCAGTTGCCTCATCTTTCCATCGGTGCTGCCACTGTTGTTCCCAATTGTAGTTTTCAGTTCATCCACAGAATTTTCTAGGTGGTGTGTCCTACTCTCCAGCTGTGACAACCTCGTACTTACACCTTCCAAAGCATGTAGCAGATTATCAGCATATTTCTTCACTGTTCGATCAACCTCTAACACTGTGGCTACATCATAAGTATCCCTCTTGTTTTCATGATTAATCTTCGCTGTTTCATGAGGCTCCAGAATATTGGAATACTGAGATATGAATCAGAAGGAGAAAATGTGAGAGAATAGTAACAACACAGTCTATAACAAGACTAGTTTATTACTGTAGAGATGTAATTTTATTCAGATAATAATTTGAATTCCTCCATTCAAGATTAATTTATGCTTTTAGTACGACATAAGACCAAGGAAATATATGATTTTCTTTATTTCTGAAGATGATATGAATTAAATGAGGAAATTTTTCCTATTTGATTCAGTTTTCAAGGTTATAAGTTCACCCTCTCATTGAAGTCTCCTTTCCACTTTTTTGCGATAATAATCAAAACCACCCACATCAGATGTTTCTATTAATGATTTTTAGGTTTTGGCCAAACACACAAAGATGTCATAAATTTCTTATAAACCCTGGTAACTAATTTTCTATATAAACACTGCAATTACTGGAATCAAAGCCAACACTAGAGGTAACTCCTACTCTATTTCTATGTATTGACATCTGTATTTCAGCAAGGTATATAAGCATTAAGTTCAAATCCAGAGGTAAGTCCTACATTGGCAACTTTTGAGGTAGTGTAAATTTTTAGGGGTGACAGAGGAAACGTAACATAGATAACTAAAAGAAAGAAAGAAAAAAATCTAGACACTATTTTATAGCAAAAAACACCTAATATCATATCAATATTACCATCAACAAAAATATTAATAACCCTAAAAGACATTTCAATCCTCCAATTAACTTAACTTCCTAAGGAATCACACCATAGGAGACAGACAAGTCCCCGAGAAAACACTAAACCATTTTTCTTCTCTTTTACTATATACAATAACTTAGCAATACAAATTTGTTTCATTTCGTTTCTAAAAAAGAATGGTCATCCTCCAAATTACAAATGCCATCTATAAATCGAGCACATAAACTATTTTGAGAAAGGGGGGCAGTCATAGTTATAAGAGGAAAAACACCGTTCGCTATGCAACCACCAAAAGCACAAGATCTCAAGACAGACGACCTTTAACAGCACGAGAATCAGAGTGACAGGTACACATCACTCAACGAAGTATTCTCCTTAGCAATTAAAAATCACATTATATGAGAAAATCACCTTTTAATTCTGCATATTCTTACTTTTTCTCGGATAATCGTAATGTACTTTTGCTTTATAGCCAAAAAACTTCCTTTCTTATTTCAACCAAATCTGTTCATGTAACTCCGCTCCAATACCTTCCTAATTCACAAATCACAACTACACATCCATCCAAAATCTAACAAAAGTCAAATAATCTCAAAACTATCCATCCAAAAATCGGGCCTTTAAGATCTCCAATGCCTTCAAACCCAAATTCCACTAAAACCCCAAATAAAATCAACGGTAAAAAGAGGAGAGAGAGAGCAGCGTACTCTAGCCGTTGAAGATCCGATCTTGGAATCGGCGGATCCCCAAGACCGCCGGGAATCTTTGACGGCGTCGATATCGGCGTTGACCGCCGGCTCGGAGAATCCGAAGGTCCGGATCGGCTGGAAGTCATAGTTCGGCAAGATCTCCTCTTTCTTCGTGCCGCCGCCACCGCCGCCGTTGGAGAGGTCGTCTTGAGATTGAGGATTGCTCATAAGATCCATGATTTGCTTGTCCATGAACGCCGATGAGTTCATCGGAGATGGAAGTAAACCCTAGAAATTTGATCGAGAATTCTAGAGAGAGCGAGATGTTGCTTATGAGCTAAGTTGCTGGTAGCTCTATTTATTTTTGTTGTTTAATTTTCACAGGTGCAATATTACACAAATTTATATAATATAAAATAATATAATATAATTTATATAATAAAATACAAGGAAGCTATCAAGTGGCTTTCCTTCAATTCTTCAAAAATTAAAGGCTCGGATCTAACCTTACAAAACATAGTTTCCCTTCAAAAGTTTCTCCCAAAACTCAAATTCAAATCCCTTGCCCAAAACAATTGCTATATTTATTTAATTATTATTTCTTTTCTCTCTCTCCCTCCCTCCCTCCCTCCTCTACTTGAAAAAAATAAGAAAATAAAAAATTTTTAAAAATTTTACAAAATAATAAATTAAAAAACTAAAAAAATTTAAAAATTTAAAAACTTTTAAAATAATTCAAAAAAAATCAAAAAAATCATATAATATGTTTTTTTTTGGACCCCAAAAGTTTCTCATATAATATGTTTGCTACTTCAATTAATTTGCTAGACCTCCAAAACTATTTTATATGATCAAACAATGTGCACCGTTCCGAAGACGTGCCTTAGACACGTGTCAACAGGCAAACCTATATGTAGTATAATTCGTGCAATAATATATATAATTTTTTAAAATAAAGAAATAATTAAAAAATTTTGAAAAATTCATCTAATAACATCTATATAATAATGCAGATTCCAATTCCAATCTAGATAGAGTAAATGTCTGGGAGTTATAGCTTACATTTACCTTTCTTTTAAATTTTAAAAAGAAAAAATAAGAAAAATACTAGACAAAATGGTTTAGCATAATATATTGTATGGATTCCAAATATTGAATTATTTTTCAAATTTCTAATTAAATTTTCGTATTTAATAATAATTTTTAGAATTTTAATTTAATTTCCTAATTTTAAATCATTTTCTGTGATGTTTTACTGATTTATAGAGCTAGTGTGATTTTTGGAGCGATCTAGATCGCCCATCGAGCATGTGCTCGCCCGCTGAGTGTAATAATGTGTCAGAATGATGTGGTGACGTGGCACGACCTAGGACATTGATCACATGATGGGCTCGCCCGCTGAATGAATTGAACATGCGTGATTGGGTGGCAATGTGGCGCAATCGAGAGTTTCGATTACACACGCCTTCGCGTATCTGGACGATCGGATGGTCGAAAATTGAGCGAAGGTGGTGACTGGGTGTGTGTGTGAATTCCTACTTTTGCTCTCCTTTCTTTATTTCAAAATGGAGAAAGGAGAAAGGGGGGTACATTCTCTCTCTTTTAGCATAATATATAGATATAATATTTATGTGGCGGAATTGATATTTGTGTATTAACGTGATCCCGTGAATCGGGTCGGGTGCCTATCAAAGCGATCCAATCCGTTAAATTATGGCGAGTTTGGAAAGTAGCATTGGGAATGAAAAGTGGAGAATGAAACTCATAGAATCTCAAAATTCGGTTCTTAATTTTGTAGCTGTTGCTGCTAATTTTGGTGTGGGGGCAAACAGATGATATGTGAATTCTTCTAAAAACAATAAAAGCGAACTTGTTGACCTCTTACCGGCGTTCGACTGTTTCTCGCCGCTGTCGCTAACCTGCAAAAAGTTCAAAATACTGGGATAGATCCCGGCGACGAACCCTCCGAGCTCAAGTCAGTAATCAGGAAGATTATGAAAGAGCGCTTTGAAAAAAATACACATTACCTCTTTATGGTGGGGGAGAGGGGTATTTATAGTCGCCTTTAGAGATGATTTAGATATAATCATTTATCTCTGTGTCCCGGTATTTCTGGATAAGAAAGATAGTATAAATCGTTTTATGATAAGAGATTCGGTTGAAACCGTCTCTCAGAGATAATCATGAATTTGGATTACTCTTTAGAATAACCTGGCTTTGTTAATAATGGGTTGTCATCCTAACCTAGTAAGGCAGACCCGTTTTTTGGTTATGGAAAAGACCCACTTTCCATTTCCGGACCTATTTATAGGTTAAATTACCGTTTTACCCCTGAGGGCTTTAAGATTCGCGCCTGATTTGAACGATCTCGATTCTGTTCTATTTTTACCTATATAACAAGCCCCCCACTCCTGAAGACTGAGTTTCACAGCCTTTGAGGAGTAGTTCGCCCGTTTTTAATGGCTCATAGAATTTATCGGCGTTATCAGAGACGTTAAGAGCTTGCTTGGAGTGTAACGTTGTTTTCCTGAGTTTGTAAAATACTCAGAATTGTTTTTAGAACTTTCTGGATTTTTTGTGAATTTTTCCGATTTTAATCATTTTTTGAATTTTTTATTTTCCGAATTTTAATAATTAATCTTCGAAATTTTTAATTAATTATTCCAAATTAGTAATTATTTTTTAAGAACTTAAAAATAATTTTCCGAAATAATAATTATTTTTAGAATTATTTTAATAACTTTTCCGATATTTTAATTATTTTTCGAAATTTTTTAAATAATTATTCAATTTAATAATTAAAATAAAGGAATTATCGAATTACGTGACGACGTGGCATAATATGGGTCGTCGATCACGATCGAGCGTGCATCGGGGGGTAAAAAATTTCCCCCCACTTTTGTTCAGATCACCGTTTGTTCGGCATGTTCGGCGTACGTGGCGATCGTGTGGCGGCGAGTTCCAGCTAAGCGACACGTGGCGTTGAGTGGTCAACGTTGACCAGTCAACGCCATTTCGCTCATTTTCTGGTCGAATCACCGTTTGTTGGTGTTTTCGGCGAACACGACGATCGTGTGGCGGCGAACTATAGCTGAGCGACACGTGGCGTTGACCGTTGATCGATCAATGCCGTTTCGCTCATTTTCCTGTTGGATCACTGTTTGTTCGGTGTGTTCGATGAACGCGGCCAGCTACAGCTGTAATGCCCCGAATCCCAAAAACACTGAATTCGAGATGTTCTACAGGATCTTTTCACTTTCTTCAGTACAATTTTACAAGGAAATTTAAACTTTTCACTTTACATCAGAGTTTACATCGATATTACACTTTTCATTTGCACAGCGGAAGTAAAATTTACAACAATGAAACTTATGTACAACAACATGGTTTAATCTTTAAGTATCCATTCCTCTTTAACCTTTAACATGCCATTTACCTGCATATAAGACTGTGGGTACGTCAGCTTATTCAATAGACGATCATTATACACGGCCATCCTCTCTATGCCGGAAATAGTATAACTTAATTTTTCATATTTAGCAAACACAAACTTGTCACATTACAATTAAAGGGGCTACCCTATTGATGTCGTGTTGTGATTGTGCACTTAATCCTTGATGCAATTATTTATGTTACATGACACTAATGCACACTTGTTCGGAGTCTATGCATCCCATACTACATAGGTCCGAGGGCAAGCCTCTTAATCGTTCTTCATCTTTGTAGGGTTCAATCCCTCGCCATGACTTAATCTACTACTGTAACTACAGTAGGTATCCTAGATGATCTATGAGTGCAAGCACGTGTACAGAAAACCTGGAGGGGAATCCCACGTCATGTCACGACTCATCGTGAAGAACCTGTGGCAATTCAACCTCCTTCATGGCACACGATCCTCATGCAGTCACCAAACATCCCACAAGTGTCACCACCGGGACGGTACCCTAGAGCAGTATCCACGTCATGTCACGACTCATCGTGAAGAACCTGTGAAATACTCTCTGCCGCCGCGGTACCCTGGAGTCGTATCCACGTCATGTCACGACTCATCGTGAAGAACCTGTGAAATACTCTCCGCCGCAAATCCGATGGCCTTCACTCGTGTTTTTCTCCTACTTTAATCACGTCTCTACTATGTACTAATCCTTAGCTTTTATTAGAATCATGAACAAAATCAAAGCTCTAGAGTTGGCCTCTCTACTAAACCGGACTTATTCATTCATTTCAACATGACCAACCTTGGTCTTTCTTTTCAATATTCATTTCATTTCTTTCCAAATGCCGGGGGAGACTTAGCTACTCTTTCATTTCAATTCCAATTCACAAATTCTAACATAATCTGAGCATTCCCAGCTCATGAGTTCATTTTTCATAATCATGATAGATTTTCTTTTCATGTCCATAGTTCCACCATAATATAACTTTCATAATTCAATTAAATGATTCACTTCCTTTCTTGTATAAAAGAACTCATGCAAAGACAATAGAGTCTACTGTCATAACCAAATCAACATAAGATTCATAGCAAATCATAGAATTTCTGATATACAAAAAGTATTCTGAACAGTCGACTTGGAGCACATCCAGTCGACTTGTTCGGTCAAATAAGTTATTCAATAATCGCTCGGAAGAGTCGACTGCTGCACATGGCAGTCGGCTGTACCGCAGTGTTCCAATTTCAATTATTATCCACAGGGCAGTCGACTGTCGTTCAACACAGTCGGCTGTTTTGCAGAGTTCAATTATGTAAATTCTCAGGTTCTATACAGTCGATTGCTACACACATTCGGTCGACTGAACAGTTTAAAATCTCAAATTAAGGAATCACACATCATAATTTGTCACGCTATTCTTTAACAAGAATAATTCACATTTCATGGTTATCACACTGTTCTCAAATGAGAAGTACTAACGAATATTCATAATTCATATTTTCATACATCTATCACATAATGTCACTTCAATCTTTACTATACTAATCTTCTTCATTTCCAGTTCTTTTGCAAGGTATACTTCCCCGAAAATACACATGTCAAAATCATAGTTCTAATTACACCTTTCATTCTTAAATCACATTTTATTCCATGCAACAATTCCCAAATTATCTTTATAAAGTCTCATGTATTTTTAGAAGAGTAGAACATTCGAGTTTATAAAAATGCATAAGTACCAGTCGACTTATACTATAGTAAGTCGACTGTCCAGGGGAAAACATCCATGATTTTAAGTAAATAAATTAAGCAAGAAGTTGACTTATAAAAGCACCAGTCGACTAAAATGAGCATATAAGTCGACTTACAAGGTCCTAAGTCGACTTACCAGAAAAATTCCTTTTCGACATTTCTCAACAATTAATGCCACTAATCTCTTTATTAGCTAATTACACATTCATGGTTATAATTAATCCATACCAACTTAGATTTTTACTAATCAAATCACATATAACTGCATATTCACATTCCAATCCATTTATAGGTCAATTTTTCCAATTAGGAGCGTACTCTTATTAATATTTTTCATTCATCATTCTTTCAGCATGATTCCTAATAAGGAAAATTAAACCACTATCATTCATTCATTCTAACAAGCATTTCTACTTTAGAAATATGAAGAATTTTACCCACAACTCAATTTTAATAAACAAAGCCACATACAAGTTATTCATACTCATTCCAATCAATTTATAGACTAACTTTCCCATTAAAATGTATTCTTATTAATATTTTCATGCATCATGTCTCAATATCATACTAGCATCATTTCTAATTAGAAATAAGGAAAATCAAACCCACCTTGTATGGAGAGAAACAAACACAATAACATCTAAGTCCTTTGCAAATGAGATGCACATCCTCCTAGATGATGCGCGCACAAGCTCCACAAGTACCACCGAAAGCTCCTATCCGGCCCTTCTCCTCCTCGGTAGAATGCAAGCACAATCCCACTCACCACTCAATCTTTTTAACTCACAAACTACTACTAATTAGACTATAGATTTAGAAGGGATATTAAGCACAAAACAACTAGCCATGGGAGGGGGTATTTATACTAAAAATCAACTAGAATGGAGGGCTAGGATTAGTTGGTTGGTTGTAGGATGGAAGACTAGGATGAGAGTAGGAGTTGCAACAACTACCCACATTCAAATAACTACCACACCATGACCACCACTAAACTTTTGAATCTCCCTCCAAAAGTCCACAACCGGCCCTGCCTAAGGAAGTGCACTTGCACGTGTACGTGTAGTGCACGTGCAAGCAACTAGGCCCAAAAAATTGTGCATTTGATAAAAATAATTTAACCTTTAAATTGTATGCATAAAAATAGTCCATGGGCTTTAGTTTATGGGCCGAAATAGTCATTTTAAAATAAATAATTTACATTTTGGGCTTTAAGAAAAGGTTTAAAATATGGCTTTCTATCCATTTAAAGAAAAGGCCTTTGTATAAAAATAGTTTGAAAACATATTATTTAAATGTTTATACATATCACAATAAAATAATTATAAGATTCAATTCAACCAAAATATTGCACGTGCACACTACGTGCCAAATAAAATAATTTTTCATTAAATGAAAAATCAGGGTATTACAACAGCTGAGCAACACGTGGCGTTAACTATTGACTGGTCAATGTTGACTATTGATCGGTCAACGCCATTTTGCTCATTTTCTAATCGGATCACCGTTTGTTCGGTGTGTTCGGTGAACGCAGCGATCGTGGGGTGGCGAGCAACAACTGAGCGACATGTGGCATTGACCGTTGACTGTTCAACATTGACTGTTGACCGGTCAATGCCATTTTGCTCATTTTCAGATCGGATCACCATTTGTTCGGTGTGTTCGGCAAATGCGGCGATCGTGTGGCAGCGAGCTACAGCTGAGCGACATGTGGCATTGACTGTTGACTGGTTAATGTTGACCGTTGACCGTTCAATGCCATTTTGCTCATTTTATGATCGGGTCACCACTTGTCCTGCCAGTTTGGTGATCGCTTGGTGAACAGTTGCAATTTTTTGCGGTCGTTTTGGCGAACAATTGCAATTTTTTGCGAACGTTTTGGCGAACGGTGGCAATTTTGGTGGATGCTTGGCGAATGATTGCAATTTTGGTGGACGCTTATCGAACAGTTGTGATTTCTAGCGAACGTTTTTGACACCTGGAGCTTAGTTGTCGCGACACGTGGCTTGTTGGCGGTTTGACTACTTTGTCGTTTTGCATTCTGACCATTTGGAATTCCTCGCCTCTTGGGCTTTCTTAGGGCCCAATACGACTCTAGCCCAAGCCCACTTAGCTTGGTTATAAAATCCCCCCCCCCTCATTTCACCTCACTCTCTCGTTTTTACTTCACCGCAAGTTTCCACTTTCAAGAGATTCCGGTGGCCTTTTCCGTTTTCCGACGATAACTCCGACCGTGACTTTCACATCAGAAGGTAATTTATTTTTATTTTAAAGATGTTTAGGATATCTTCGGGTGACAAGGCCTCCCCCTCGGGTCACAACGAAGTGCGACCTCGAACTCCTTCTAGGGTGGAAAAGGGAAAGGGTGCGGTGGTTCTACCTTCGCTAGTGGTAGAGACGGTTGTCGAGAGAGATCGGATGATGGGGGAGTTTGGGAGACATTCGATCATCGTGTCATACTTGGGATGCGTTCTTCAATACAGTGCCGAGGAGTTGAGGCGTGTCGAACAAGGAATGGAGCAGTTTTATGAGGAGAACGAGCCTCGAGAGCATTCCGAGGCGAACGACGTCGTCACCATCCTTACAGAGGCAGACTTGCACACCATTAGGAAGTGTTATATGATCTCCCAGGAGTTCAAGCTTATTTTGTCTGGCCTAGGGGTTAGATCTTGTTCTTCGTTCTCCCCCGACTTGTGTGTGTTTCCCTTCGACGCTTTTCAAGCGGGGCTTCGCCTCCCTCTTCACCCCTTTGTGAGGAAAGTCTTGAGGTGGTACGGAGTAGGTTCTGTAACACCCCAAATTTCAGATAAGGATAAGTTCGAGATTTCACAGGATCTTTACTTCACTTCGTACAATTTTACAAGGAATTTAAAACTTTTCATTTACAATACATCAGAGTTTCTTTACACTTGGTTTTTACACAGCGGAAGACTAAAAGATTACAACAATGAAATATAACTTGTATAACTTTAATATCATTTGCAACATCTTTAACTTCTAAACAGCAACAGCATATCCACTTTATAACTCCATGAATAGTTCATTACCTGCATGTCAATCTGTGGGCACGTCAGTCACTTACAACTGACGAAATGTTATACACGGCTATCATCTCTATGCCGGGAATAGTATAACGATCTCATACTTTAACAAATCACAAAAAGATTGAATGAACATATAAAGTGTCAAGGGTGATTATTCTAAATATAAGTGTATGTCATGCCTTAATGCCTAATGCACACAATTCTACACTAGGATGACACTAATGCACACTTGTTCAGATTCTATGCATCCCATACTATATAGGTCTGAGGGCAAGTGCCTACGTTCTCCACAATAAAGGGCTCGATCCCTCGCCATGAAAACTACTCGGTAGCAAAACAAAGTTCAGACTATTCCACGAATGTGAATCCCAGCCTTAGAGTCCACCGCCGGCTGTTATAACAGATTCCACATCGTGCGAACCGTCCCGTATGTGACCCTCTAGCCCAGTATATATATATATACATTGGAGACGGTAAACACAAAAATCCATCCGTCCGACTACTCAAGATCTTGGAGTCCACCGCCGACCCGTCCTCATAGTCCCGGATTAAAATATAATAATCCGTCTCCCACAGGGCAACCTCAGTCCACCAACTGGGTCTATAGTCTTGGAGTCCACCGCCGACTATATAGAGCACCCCACTTACGTTTCCCTAAGTTTACTACATCTTCACTTATGTGCCTAAATTTTCTTAAGTTCAAGACATGAATAAATTCCATTCAAAGAATTAGTTTTACCTTCTACCGGACTAAATCAACAAATGCGAGATAGCCCCACGGCCATATCTCCAAATCATATCTCAAATCTTTTCTTTCAATAATGCCGGTACCGAGGTCTTACTAACTCTAAATCATAAACTTTCATGTACAAGAAACTTGGGTACATATACCCTTTAATAATCATGTCTTAAACTTATATAATTTCATCTTTCAATTTATTTCACAAAAATAATCAAATCATGTCATCATCCATGATCTAGTCATTTATTCAAGATCTTTATAGAACAAAAGTAATTCCTTTCATATATACAATTTCTATCAAATGAATATTTATCCTAACCCAAGCTCTTGCAATGTCTCATTTAGCATTATATATGAATCTCTTATCATACATTTCTTTCACAAATCAACAACAATAATTCTTCTCATATATTCATCTAACCTTACTTAATTTAAGCTCATATAGAAATCAAATATTCAACATGAATGCATAAAGTCATCAAGACAATTTATTTCTCATGTCAAAACTTTATTATTTTTTCTAATAAAAATCGTGTTTTTAAAATAATTAACTTGAGAATAAAATCTCATTCTATCTCAATGTCTCTTTTATTCCTCAAGAATATACATGGAAATCTTTAGAACTATTTTTAATAGATTCTCTATAGCATTTTATGAACACTATAATTTTTCTTCAATTTTTGAAGAGCTCTATAACTCATTAAATACTTCAAAAAAATTACACCAAAATCTAAAAAAAAACCCCACTAATGGGTTTCGAACCCGTGAGTGATGAGGCAATGACCAAAGCAACCAGCGCCAACCACCAAGTCCATAAGGACTTCTTGTTAAAATCCCTCATCAAAACCCTCTTGTATCTAATTCTCGGGAGTTATTTCCACCCTCTTGTTTTATTTTCTGATAAAACAAAAATTCGAGATATAGTCGAAGCTTCAGGAGAAGTTATCATATTATAAATATTTCTTAAATCAATTTATCCTTCTAGCTTCGAGCTCTTATTATAATTTTATACTTTGTAACTGTAACACCTGATGGTATCACGCTTGGCTTAATTTATTGTTATCATAAGCTAAATACTCGGATGTATTTCACAGGAGAAGTTATAGCTTGAAGGATAAAAATAGCTAATAGCTTGAAGGATATCATATAAATTCTCCTGTGAATTTTAACCTCCAACCTTGAAGCTAGAAGCTAATGACAGTTAAAAATACTGAATATGGGCAAGCACAAACCTGGCTATAAAAGTATAAAATTATAATGGTTGAGCTTATGGTTGACACCCTCTTGTTTTGCTTCACAGGAGAAGTTACACTAATAGTCAGATGGTTCCAATTTTTCTTTATAAAAAAATTTATTTAGTTATCAAAAGAAGTGTTTCCACATTTTCATAAAAAGCTACTATTCTTCATGTACAACAATTCATGACAAAATAATCAATTATCTATTTTCTCATTAACAACTACATGTTGTAATTTAATTTATATGGTTCACTACTATTTCACCACATTCAATAGTTTATCATAATCCAAATTTCCATACTATTCATTCATTTTCATTAGCACGTACATTCTAAAAATTAGAAAGTAGGAGAACGCCCACCTTGATTGAAAGCTTGAACAATTGAAAGGAAGAACACCACTTCTAGCTTCAAGGGCTCCTAGCTCTTCTCCTCCTAGCAATGGCCTCCAAGCACAAAACTCTCTTCTCTCTTTCTTTTTCTTACTCTTATTCTTTTCCTTATTCTTTGGTGTGAGAAGAGAGTAGAGTGGTGGGCTATTTATAGGATATGTAGAGGGTTCAATTTGCAAAATTACATACCTAATAAATTACTAAAATTAATTCACCAACTCTTCATATTTTTAACTCCTAAAACTCCCATCTTTTTATCTTCCCACCTCTTCAAAAACCCAACTCCCATAACCTCCCTACCTCTTCCTCTCCCCACATCAATACCGTGAGCACATTTCTCTCTTTACTACCGTGTATACTCAGAGAAGCCACGTCATGAACCTGGACCAAAGTCAAGCACACTCAAACCACCCAACTTTCCTGCTTATACTTCATGTGTGGGCCCCCAAATGCCATTCCTATTCAACTTTTTACTAATCTGAATATATATACACAAATAAATCCACTCATACCCCATTTTACTTATACTTACCGTGGGCCCCCATCTTCACCATCACACTTGTTTATACATTCTACCATATATTATATACTACATATATTATACTCCATATACCATAATATTAAGTAAAAATTTGTTTAACTAAAATTTATAATGCAAAAATAAATGTGTTTTCATTTTATGAAATTCATTTCGAGAAAGGATACGCTCAAACGCGTTCGCCGAAAACAAACACGTGCGTCGCACGTGAAAACATGAAAAATGCAAAAAATGACTTTATTAATGAAAAACCATTAAATATAATCGAAAACAATATAAGAAAAATTATATTTACTAATTTCATGATGAAATCACTACACGTAGAAAGCACGTGCATTATATGTGCAGCAAGTCGAAAAATGCATTTTAATCAAAATAGGGGAAAATAAATTTTCGTTTTATAAAATAGATTTAAATACATAAAAATAAATAAGTTAAACATATAGAAAATATTATACGTAGTGGTGGAAACACGTGCATCAAAACACGTAAAAAGCACGTAAATCCCAGGGATTGAAATATTATATTTTAGTTGCCTGAAATCAATACGGAAAATGTATAAATAGTACGAATCCAAAATATGTAGTGAAATACATTACAAAATATACGTGCGTAACACCTAGGGGCAAAATTGTAATTTCCAATTTTGTGGGGTGTTACACTCTCCCCCCCTTAGAGTAGTTCCGTCCCCGGAACTCGCTAGGGTAAAGATTATATTTTGTACACGTCAAAAAAAATATTTGTATTTAGAAAACTGCAACTTTAAGAAAAATAAATGTAGTATGCGCAACAAGGTAAAACAAGACAAACTCTTTATAAGAAAACTGTAAATATTAAGATGTTACTAGATGGAACAATAAAATTAGGAAAATGGCATAAGAACTGAAATGTGACAAGAGATAGAATAGTTTGAGAGAAATTTTCGTACAAAAATAATATTAGGTAAGCTATTAGATAAAAGGGTAAAGTCAATTAAGTCGTTACCATCGAAATAGTTCGGAAAAACAATGTGGCGAAGAAAACATGGTCAATAGGTAATTTAGAAAAATTTATCAATGTAATAAACGGTAGAAAATTCGCAAGATTTGCAATTTAAAACATGACCATTGAATAAGATTTTGGAAAAATAAATGGGAATAAGACTTTGTTGAAAACATAAAATGACTTTGTATATCAATTAATAAAATAGTTTGTAAGGGAACTATAATAATTATACACACAGTTTGAAAAATAGAAAGCATACTTTGAAATACTTTGTGAATATACAAAATTTTGTAGTGATGAAAATATTTTATAACATTAAGACAAAATAGTATGAAGCACATACACGAGATGAAAACACAATTGAAAACAATAATTATATAGTATAGCAAATTAGGACAATAGACATAAACAATTATATACAAAAATATTAATGTAGTAATTAGACGAGGGTAAAATGATACGTATAATAAGAATATTGAAATATATGATATATATATATATAGAGATCATTGGAAAAATATAAGTAATAACTAAGAATGTAAAGACAGTTAAAATTTGAGAAAGGATATTGTATAAATAGTGAGTATGTGCAATGTAAAACTATAAAAGTAATGAGTAGCAATTAATAGTAAAAATGTATATATCAAAACAAGTATGCAATAATAGTATCGAATGTAAACAAACAAAAACAAAAATGGTAGGTCATATTTATATAGGTAGAAAATTTCAATCTTGTTAAAAACATATAGGATAGTATCATATAAATCAAATCATATAAAATGAGTGCACATAAGAAAATTTCATAAGAAAAATTCAAAATAATAAATGAAGAATTTAGTGGTTGTGATATTGATTTAATAAACGACAATTTAAAACTATGCAAAGTAATAGTAGATGGAAACAGGTAAACATAAAGTGATATGAAAGACGAAATTTTAAATTTGAAAAGCAAGTTTAAAATATCAAGACTAAGGAGGATAGATAAATAATAAATATTCAAATGATTTAATAACATAAGAAAATATTTATTTGAAAAATATGGAGAAAGTACCATGATAATGATCTACAAAAATAATTTGAGAGGGAAGTGTGTAAGGTATCATGAATGACGGTCCAAGCCAACCACGCATCCACTGCGCCACTCTGATACCCAGGGAAAAATGTGCTCGCACACACTCTCATATTAATGTATACGAGGAGAATATCATGAATGAAATTGAATGCAAGTTCAATAACAACTTCATTCACGACTCCAGTCATCCAAAAGAAAGAGAAAACATCAGTGTATAGAGCAACACAAATGTAAATCACTTACATTTAAATCTCTATAGACTGAAACTCACACTCTAGTGTCTGCAGGAATAATGTTGTAACTACTCAATAAGGTGTTACGGGTTCTAGACTATAGTCAATGATCTTACTACTCTTCCTAAACAAATCTTTAGTCTATCAAGTTCTGATTTACTTGGGTTAGCTGTAAGAGTCGGTTCCCAGCTAGCGGTGGTCCGAAGACGCTTAAATACCGTGTCGCTTAGGGCTGTTTACACCCGGTTGACAGAAGGACTCTTTTGGCTTGTTCCCAAATTTATCGTCCCTTTTTATCGTTCCTTATAAACATGTACTACTTGTGAAGCATGCTCTGATACCATCTGTAACACCCCGAATTTCAAATAAGGATAAATTCGAGATTTCATAGGATCTTTACTTCACTTCGTACAATTTTACAAGGAATTTAAAACTTTTCATTTACAATACATCAGAGTTTCTTTACACTTGGTTTTTACACATCGGAAGACTAAAAGATTACAACAATGAAATATAACTTGTATAACTTTAATATCATTTGCAACATCTTTAAATTCTAAACAGCAACAGCATATCCACTTTATAACTCCATGAATAGTTCATTACCTGCATGTCAATCTGTGGGCACGTCAGTCACTTACAACTGACGAAATGTTATACACGGCTATCCTCTCTATGCCAGGAATAGTATAACGATCTCATACTTTAACAAATCACAAAAAGATTGAATGAACATATAAAGTGTCAAGGGTGATTATTCTAAATATAAGTGTATGTCATGCCTTAATGCCTAATACACACAATTCTACACTAGGATGACACTAATGCACACTTGTTCAGATTCTATGCATCCCATACTATATAGGTCTGAGGGCAAGTGCCTACGTTCTCCACAATAAAGGGCTCGATCCCTCGCCATGAAAACTACCCGGTAGCAAAACAAAGTTCAGACTATTCCACGAATGTGAATCCCAGCCTTGGAGTCCACCGCCGGCTGTTATAACAGATTCCACATCGTGCGAACCGTCCCGTATGTGACCCTCTAGCCCAGTATATATATATATACATTGGAGACGGTAAACACAAAAATCCATCCGTCCGACTACTCAAGATCTTGGAGTCCACCGCCGACCCGTCCTCATAGTCCCGGATTAAAATATAATAATCCGTCTCCCACAGGGCAACCTCAGTCCACCAACTGGGTCTATAGTCTTGGAGTCCACCGCCGACTATATAGAGCACCCCACTTACGTTTCCCTAAGTTTACTACATCTTCACTTATGTGCCTAAATTTTCTTAAGTTCAAGACATGAATAAATTCCATTCAAAGAATTAGTTTTACCTTCTACCGGACTAAATCAACAAATGCGAGATAGCCCCACGGCCATATCTCCAAATCATATCTCAAATCTTTTCTTTCAATAATGCCGGTACCGAGGTCTTACTAACTCTAAATCATAAACTTTCATGTACAAGAAACTTGGGTACATATACCCTTTAATAATCATGTCTTAAACTTATATAATTTCATCTTTCAATTTATTTCACAAAAATAATCAAATCTTGTCATCATCCATGATCTAGTCATTTATTCAAGATCTTTATAGAACAAAAGTAATTCCTTTCATATATACAATTTCTATCAAATGAATATTTATCCTAACCCAAGCTCTTGCAATGTCTCATTTAGCATTATATATGAATCTCTTATCATACATTTCATTCACAAATCAACAACAATAATTCTTCTCATATATTCATCTAACCTTACTTAATTTAAGCTCATATAGAAATCAAATATTCAACATGAATGCATAAAGTCATCAAGACAATTTATTTTTTCATGTCAAAACTTTATTATTTTTTCTAATAAAAATTGTGTTTTTAAAATAATTAACTTGAGAATAAAATCTCATTCTATCTCAATGTCTCTTTTATTCCTCAAGAATATACATGGAAATCTTTAGAACTATTTTTAATAGATTCTCTATAGCATTTTATGAACACTATAATTTTTCGTTAATTTTTGAAGAGCTCTATAACTCATTAAATACTTCAAAAAAAATACACCAAAATCTAAAAAAAAACCCCACTAATGGGTTTCGAACCCGTGAGTGATGAGGCAAAGACCAAAGCAACCAGCGCCAACCACCAAGTCCATAAGGACTTCTTGTTAAAATCCCTCATCAAAACCCTCTTGTATCTAATTCTCGGGAGTTATTTCCGCCCTCTTGTTTTATTTTCTGATAAAACAAAAATTCGAGATATAGTCGAAGCTTCAGGAGAAGTTATCATATTATAAATATTTCATAAATCAATTTATCCTTCTAGCTTCGAGCTCTTATTATAATTTTATACTTTGTAACTGTAACACCTGTTGGTATCACGCTGGGCTTAATTTATTGTTATCATAAGCTAAATACTCTGATGTATTTCACAAGAGAAGTTATAGCTTGAAGGATAAAAATAGCTAATAGCTTGAAGGATATCATATAAATTCTCCTGTGAATTTTAACCTCCAACCTTGAAGCTAGAAGCTAATGACAGTTAAAAATACTGAATATGGGCAAGCACAAACCTGGCTATAAAAGTATAAAATTATAATGGTTGAGCTTATGGTTGACACCCTCTTGTTTTGTTTCACAGGAGAAGTTACACTAATAGTCAGATGGTTCCAATTTTTCTTTATAAAAAAATTTATTTAGTTATCAAAAGAAGTGTTTCTACATTTTCATAAAAAGCTACTATTCTTCATGTACAACAATTCATGACAAAATAATCAATTATCTATTTTCTCATTAACAACTACATGTTGTAATTTAATTTATATGGTTCACTACTATTTCACCACATTCAATAGTTTATCATAATCCAAATTTCCATACTATTCATTCATTTTCATTAGCACGTACATTCTAAAAATTAGAAAGTAGGAGAACGCCCACCTTGATTGAAAGCTTGAACAATTGAAAGGAAGAACACCACTTCTAGCTTCAAGGGCTCCTAGCTCTTCTCCTCCTAGCAATGGCCTCCAAGCACAAAACTCTCTTCTCTCTTTCTTTTTCTTACTCTTATTCTTTTCCTTATTCTTTGGTGTGAGAAGAGAGTAGAGTGGTGGGCTATTTATAGGATATGTAGAGGGTTCAATTTGCAAAATTACACACCTAATAAATTACTAAAATTAATTCACCAACTCTTCATATTTTTAACTCCTAAAACTCCCATCTTTTTATCTTCCCACCTCTTCAAAAACCCAACTCCCATAACCTCCCTACCTCTTCCTCTCCCCACATCAATACCGTGAGCACATTTCTCTCTTTACTACCGTGTATACTCAGAGAAGCCACGTCATGAACCTGGACCAAAGTCAAGCACACTCAAACCACCCAACTTTCCTGCTTATACTTCATGTGTGGGCCCCCAAATGCCATTCCTATTCAACTTTTTACTAATCTGAATATATATACACAAATAAATCCACTCATACCCCATTTTACTTATACTTACCGTGGGCCCCCATCTTCACCATCACACTTGTTTATACATTCTACCATATATTATATACTACATATATTATACTCCATATACCATAATATTAAGTAAAAATTTGTTTAACTAAAATTTATAATGCAAAAATAAATGTGTTTTCATTTTATGAAATTCATATCGAGAAAGGATACGCTCAAACGCGTTCGCCGAAAACAAACACGTGCGTCGCACGTGAAAACATGAAAAATGCAAAAATTGACTTTATTAATGAAAAACTATTAAATATAATCGAAAACAACATAAGAAAAATTATATTTACTAATTTCATGATGAAATCACTACACGTAGAAAGCACGTGCATTATATGTGCAGCAAGTCGAAAAATGCATTTTAATCAAAATAGGGGAAAATAAATTTTCGTTTTATAAAATAGATTTAAATACATAAAAATAAATAAGTTAAACATATAGAAAATATTATACGTAGTGGTGGAAACACGTGCATCAAAACACGTAAAAAGCACGTAAATCCCAGGGATTGAAATATTATATTTTAGTTGACTGAAATCAATACGGAAAATGTATAAATAGTACGAATCCAAAATATGTAGTGAAATACATTACAAAATATACGTGCGTAACACCCAGGGGCAAAATTGTAATTTCCAATTTTGTAGGGTGTTACAGGTTCTATCCAGCTCATGTCGAACATATGGAGGCACGTTACGGGGTTCGTGCTTCATTGTCAAGTTGCGGAGATCGAGCCCCGACTCAACGTTCTTCGCATGTTGTACAAAATTCATCAGAAGTTGCGATCGGAGTATCGGTTCTACCTCACGGCTCGAAAAGGCATGAAGTTGGTCGACAATCTTGACTCGGTAAAATCTTGGAGGGATAAGTATTTTTTGATTCGGGGTCGGGAGCCGTCGGGTATCCCGACGGTTTAGAGGGAGGATGTGTTGAAAAGGGCAAAGGCGGAACCGTCTCTGAGCCCCCGAAGAGGAGAGGATGGTTGGAATTCTTTTGGACCGACCAACATTGCATTGAAGAGAGATCTCAGAGGAGTTTCGCGGGGGGGGGGGGGGGGGGGGGGGTCTTATCCCGATGAACCCTAGTACGCATTTTTCTTTATGTTGATCTTTATTCTTTAGTTTGCGCATGTTTTCCAATTTTTCCAACACTTTTTGTTTTCTATTCGCAAAGAACGCAAGCATGGATTTCGACGACATCATGACTAGGCATTCGGGCCTGAGCGGCAAGCGGGCCGAAGAGAGGAAGAGGAAGAGGCCCATCGTCCGACCTTCCCCATCGAAGGCTGCTAGGAGCGAGAGCGGTGCCCTTCCTGTTGTGGACTTGGTGTCACGCCCCGCTTCCCAAAAATACGGAATACGAGTACATGACAAAAGCCCAACGAATGACTAACGTCACTCATAAGCTGTTTAATCGATTAACTCGACAACATAATCAATACAGAACAAATGCGCAGGCAAAATAATGATCTCATGAACAAAAATACTTGGAATAAAACAATATAATATCCAAATACAATAATAATAATCGAACGCCTGGAAACAATACTAAAATTCGGGACATAAGCCCAAAACAATAATAATCCCAATCCAAAAATAAATACAAGTCTCAATACATTAAGTCATTTAAAGCGATAAGCAAATTAAAAACAGAAATCTTCAAAATGTTTGTTCTCCAACTCCAGCAGGCAATTCTCTTTCATTACCTGTGAAAACTTCATCTAAAAAGAGAAAAATAATTGTCCTTAGAGCAAGTCATGGACAGCAAGTAGAGAAAGTAGGGAACAATGAAATAACGGTATAGCAATGAATCAATGAATCAATAGGAATCAATAACATGGGACAATAATCATGATAGTGGATAAAATGGCTATTATAATGATGCAATATCAATAACAATAATCAATGATCAATAACGGTAACACTTAGCCAATATTCGATATCAATAGGAACAATATGCAGTGTCGATGTAGTGTGATCCTTAAGTCTATTAATTATTTTAATCCTAACTAATGTAGCACTTCATGCGTCCCATCTATTTACCACATGGTTGCTACATGCAAACATTTTCGCTTTAGACTTAGTAGTGGGCTCTATAGTTCATGTAATCTTCAACATTAAACATTATTCACCTTTCGGTGTACGGTACGGTTATCGGCAACGATACAATACACGATAGATTGGGTTAGGGCCATAACCACAATTACCGATAAAACAATAGCTGGAACATTATTTAGGAAAACACGGGCCCCTCCTCCAAGTACAGTCCCTATATTGTCCACTACGAAAAGTCAAACCTTAAACCCCGGCTTGTTAATTATTTATCAATGCAACAATACAATATGCAATTAAGGGACAAGAGGTAAACAATAGTATCAATAAGGAAACAATAGGTTGATAATATGGATAGGACGGTTACAATAGTGACAATAACTCATTGGGAACATGCAATGCAACATACATTCATTAAATCATACAATAATACAACCTAGGAATTATTAATCCATTAAAAAGTAGTATCTAAAATTTTGGACAGCACACGCAACCTATACAAAAATGCAATTTCCCGCTAACTGAGAAATCGAAAGTTGAATCCGTCAGAAAACCTGGAAACTAGACTTCCATACGGTTCCAACGCATACTTAAAGTTCACATTCCGATAACAATAGCTAGGTCAAACATATGTTTCTTTTCAGATTTTATGTTCAGGCAGAAAAATGGCATCTTGTTATTTTTATTTTTGAATCAGCAAAAACTCAACATTAAAATCAGTAAAAATATAATCTAGACTCCTAACATGTTAGAAATCAATCTGAAAATTTTAATAGTAAAATTCTATCATTTGATCAACCTTTTTACTATTTAAACATGAAAGGTTTAAGAATCTGAAAATCTGGAATGTAAAACACAGCTGCAGTAAAACGGACATAACTCTTGCTACAAAACTCAGAATTCGAAAATTCTGGATGATATTGACATCTAGACATTCGGGGCTACATTCCATATTCAGAAAATATTTTAATTTAAGGTCATTTACTGCTTCGAAAATAGCGATCAAGTTCAGGTCAGCAACATGTATAGTTCTTAGGGTATTTTTCTTGGACATAAAATTAGTTAAACATGATGGGTTTCGATTCTCTAGTCAATAATTTGTGTAACTAGCATGATAGGCGTCCAAACATGATAAATAAAATCTAGATCACACAAACATACAAGTCTAATATCAATCAATCATCAAACGACATACAACCTAACGAATGTCTCTACAATAAATTATTTGTGTTGTGACTTGTATGAATAACCCTATTAACAATTCTATATGCATTCATTAAAGATCCAAACTTTAGAGTCAAATTGGCACGATGTCAAGAGTATTGGGGTTAGCTCGTGTAAACCCTCAATAGACCCAACGAAAGAGATAAACAAAGGATAATACGATAACAAAGAGATCTACTTGCAGGAATTTCAATAACACTTGAATTTGATACAATTAGCAATTCAAGAGGACGGTGACTTACCTGTTAGATGATGAAAACGGATACCCAGAATATAGGATAAGTGTACCGAAGCAACGAACTAGCAATCCCCAAGTAGCACGTGCAATACACGTGCAATTAAATTCAACAGCACACAAAAGAGACCACAACAATGGCAATTAGCCAAGAGAGGGAGAGCACCGACCAGGGGCGGCGGCGCTGGCGACTGTGTCTACGGCGAGGGCATCGACATGGGTCGACGTCGGCGAACGACGCTGGTGGTAGCGATCGAAACCGGGAGGAGTAGCAGGGGGATATCGGATTTGAGTACTGCTGTCGATCGGAGTAGGGAGAAAAGGGAGGTCGGGGGTTGTTTGGTGGAGTTGGGGCTGGTCGATGTGAGGAGGGACGACGAAGGGGTGTGCGAGGAGTGGCCGGAGTAAGGGGATTTGGTCGGAGAAGGAGATGGCCAGGGTGGGTTCTGGTGCTGAAATGGAAGAGGAAGAGGACGGGGGGTTGTGCTGGGGGTGGATGGTGACTAGGGGGCACTACAAGAAAAACCTTTTTTCGTAATGCCAAATGTCGTCGCTAAAACTCGTTTGTCGTTGCGAAAAATATTTTTGGCAATGACATTTGTCGTTGCAAGGTCGTTGCGCGTCCGGGCGTCGCGAAAGATTTTGACTACGACTTTCTGTCATTGCCAAACATAGATTTTTCATAACGACATTGTCGTTGCAATATATTTTGTCGTTGCCATACCTAACTTCACCCGTGCTAAGGTATAAAATCAATCGCAACAATTTTTGTCGTTGCCAAACATACTTCATATATTTGGCAACGACTCATGTCCTTGCTAAAGATGTTTTTTCGCAATGAATTATTGTCGTTGCCTTACATTATTTCTATTTTGGCAACGACTATTGTCGTTGACAAAACTCGACTGTTTTGCAATTATTTTTATTATTGCTTTGCATTACTTGTATTTTGGTAACAACTATAGTCGTTGCTAAAGCTACCAATTGTCGTTGTGAAGGTTTAATTCTTTTCGAGACAAATTATATATTGTCGTTGCATCAGCCCTGTCCTAAAACTAGCATACACTTTAAAAACATTAAAAAACCAACATCATTCCAAAAACTTTAATATTAAACTTGTCCAACATATTACATTTATGTCATATAAGAAGCAATGCCCAAAATATTACAATAATCAACTTCTCAAAAAGATATCTAAGTATCTCATAATCATTTTCATTGTGCATAATAAGTTTAACCATATTTTCTAATAGATCAAAATAGCATGTGCATATATATTTAGCTTCCTCCAAGTACTTGCAAAAAGAACTTGTCTAATATCAACATCCTGCATCAATTTTAAAGGAAATGAATAAATAAAACAAGTATAAGATCAAAATATTGTCTTATAGGGGAACTTCTTCTGGTATATGTTCTTGGACTATTTGCTCTAGATGCTACCCCATCACTTCTTGATTCTGTTCTCCATCTCCGGTGATGGCTACCTGATATCAACGTTTTTAGTACAGCAAACCAGACTTCAGCCTCGTCTTTCTCCTTGCATATCTGTTATAGGTAAGAGTGAATTTCCCGAGATCAAAGAGATTCTATCTTCAAAGTTTGTGCATAAAAGATCAACAAAGCACAACATACTAAGACAATGAAAGCATTACCCAAATTTGAACAGAAGATGATCAAAGAAAAACAACTTACAGCATCAAGTGATCTGTCACTATATATAAGGGAGAATGATTGACACTCCTCAGGCCGAGGATACCTCTGAAAAATTGCCTGAAACAAGAAATGGCTTTCTAAGCTCTTACATTGATTCAGAATACGTAGTTTTAATAAATTAATTTCCATAAATTTATACTTTAGAAAGAGGGCAGCTAGTTGGGAAAATGTGTTATATCTAATGAATCTGTCAGCAATATATTAAACAATTTTTTGCATATCAGGTTTGGACCCAACGTTACTATTGAAAGACATATGGCAGTGAACATAGATGATAGATATCAACTCAAGAAGAATGCAGTTAACTTACAGAAGGTTCGGTGGTATTTAGGGAAAAGGCCTTGTGTGTGTACAACTACTCTGTGTATGTATGTCTCTCTATATGTATGTCTCTCGTATATATATACACATAGATATTATAAAGTGAAAAATGTAAGGACATCAAAGTCAATGAATCTCAGGGTGACTAAAATTTGGTATACATGAGTAAATTTGATCAACTTAAGCTACTAGTACAAAATGTTTAAATTCCAGTCGATTTCATTTACCAGAACTTTTTAAAAAATACATCTTGTTAAAAATGAGAGATGTCTAATTTTGAAAACTTACAGTGCGATGTCCCGGCATGATTCTGGACACATAACTCAATTTAAGGTGTTTTTCCTCTTTGCCAGAGAACCAGATAAGTACAGATCCATCCTGAAAAATGAAATATAAGTGAACTTATGTAAGAAAGTGGCAAAACAACAAAACAAACTAAATAGCAAATGCAGGACTCAGATAAAAAAACTATATACAGTGAAAACATATATCTACAGGTCAAATTTATTTATCACCATTAACTCACAAATTTAAATGTAAAGGTTGTGAGCGTGGAAATATAGAAAGAAAAAATTTATGTCAACAGGTCCAAGCTATCTCTATTAACTCACACACATTTACATATATAAGTTGAGTGTGAATAGATCGATAAACATATTTACAAAATAAGTTGTGAGTGCGGATAGATAATGTACATCTACAAACTTTCAATTAAACTTGGTCAGAGGTTGGGAATTTTAAAAATCCCGATTTCCATGGTTTTGGTCAAATACATATCAGTTTTGAATTTTTGAAAGGGTGCCATGTCATTTTAGCCAAGCCCATGATTTTTGTTGTAGGCCTGCCCAATGTAGGTGGATGCAAATTGCTATTAATCACAACATAACAGAGTATAGATATTTATAACAGCTTATGAAAAAATCACAAATGAGGTCATAGAATTCTGAGATAAGAAAACATTGAATTTGATAATTAATGGAACCCTTATAAAACATATATGCTTGTATATATGACATTGGAATCCCTGACATTATCAAGGAAAATGATAGTAAATAAATTGGCTAGTTGCAGTTAATAAAAAGTTCTTGCAAAGTATTGAAGGTGTAAGAGGGAAGGTTTAAGGCTGAAGAACATCAGATTGTTCAGAAAGACAGAAAACCTGTTCAAACCAGATATACCACACACACCAAGAAAGACGTAATATGTGAAGAAGGGTAGTCATTTTCAAAAGACGTCTCTAGTTTTAGGGAAAACATTCTCCTACAACTGAAAGAAAAAATTATAACTCTCATCTAAAGAATTCTAATTCATTAAGAATTCTTAAAGATTCAAAGCTATGTTGTAAAAATGCAAAAGTATAACGAAGTGGAGGGAAAACATGCTTTAGATGCCCTTGGTCAGAAACTATCCTAAAGCCTCTCCAATTCAAAGTTTGAAATTCTTTGAGAAGAAAAGATAAACATATGGGTATCTTTGTTTTTCGCATCATGTAGTACACTTGTCTGCTAGTGAAGACAACCAAAATGCAGATCACTATCTTCTACAAAAAAAAAGATTCCAACTTTAGGGTATTCTCTGATAAATTAGACTTAAAAAGATGAGAGAAAAAAAGTTTGAGCTCGAAATCTCACCATCTATTACAGTCAATCTTTCCAGTCCCATCATCAAGTTGAAACGAAACATCCGTTACCTTCTCAGCCTTTCCCATGACAATACCCAACAGCTTCACCCACCAAACCACCAACACAATCACAAACCCCCAAAATCAAACTAGGGTTCCCAATTCAAGAAATCAACAAATCGAAAGAAAATCTTACATTGGTAATATCAACCCCATCAATAACAAAATTCGACTTGTCATCGTTCGAGTGGTAGGCCTCGCTGATCTGCTTCACGGTCAACGGGAACGTACCTTGACCGCCGCGACCCTGTAAAAGAAAAAAATAGATGAAATAAAATGTAAAGATCGAAACTTTATGGGTTTTTTGTGTAAATTGAGACCTTGGAGAAGGAGGAGCCAGGGGTTTGGGTGGCCTGGGAGGGCATGAAGCCGCCGCCGTAGAAGAGGGAGTTGGCGCCGCCATCGAATTGGCTTGTGTTGTTGTACATTTTGAGGAACTTTTCGGGATTTGATGGAAGAGATGAGAAACCCTAACCCTAAATTTTTGGGGATTTAGGTGCTTGGGAAGAAGATGGATGATTTCCCTGCCAAAAAAGTGTGATTGATGGGTGGATTTTGAAAAGCCAATGAGAGGTGATGGGTTGTGACCGTGGGAGGGAGATCGCGGAAGGGGGTTTGGAGAGGTGTGACAGAGAGTGAGGGGGGCAATTGGGGGAATTCAGGAGAGGAAGAGATATGAGTTGCATTAGATACTTAAATTATTTTTTTTTATTTTTTAATGTTTTTGGCAACAATACTGTCATTGCAGTAGATATAAGGAAATATACGCAACGACATTTATCGTTTCCAATTTACACAATCTGGCGGGGGGATTTGCAAAGGCCTGCGCAAGGCATTTTGGAGGAGGAAAATTTTATTTTATTTTTAAAAACGACTTTTGCGTTGCCGTAACTAATTTTCACAACGACTAAAAAGTCGTTGCCAAAACCTTGTTGCGAAAAAGGGTTTTTCTTGTAGTGGGGTCGCCGGAGGTGAGGGTGGCCGGAGATGGTCGGGAGAAGGTAGTGGGTTTTTGGGGATGAAGATGAACAGTAACTAGGAGAGAGAGAACGGGAGGAGAGAGAATAGGCGGCTAGGTTTCGATTTGTGTGCAGAAATTAGGGTTTATACTATAGTTGCATTTATAGGGTACAATTAAGGTACTGGGTTGAAGAATTAGGATCTAATAATAGCGGATTTGGGTCAAGAACAACTGAGATTAGGTTTTAGAGTTCAATTAGAGATAGATCAAAATCAATCGGGTTCAAATAAAAATATCAACAATAAATAAGAGAGCAAAACGATCAATAAGAATTGCTCGATCAAAAAGAACGAAGAAATTTCACGAACAAAAATTTAAATTCAAAATAATACAAATGCATTAAAATATAATTTGGGGCTTGAAAATAAATTTGGAATTCGCCAATAAAGTCAGATCAAGTACGAAAACAAAATAATTCGATAAATAAATTTTAATTAATAATCAAGAAATAAAAATTAATTATTATAATAACAAAAGTAGTAAAATCATACAATAAAATAATATTCGGGTTTAACAATTTAATTAAAATAATCCGATAATAATAATATATATGTTTTAGACTCAAATATAAATAGTCGACAATCAGATATAGAAAATAAGATCAAAATATATCATTATTCGAAATGAATAAAATTTTCGATTAGAAACCACTTTAATAAAATATCGGAAAAGAATTTAGCACAAAATAAATTTACAAAAATCGAATTATAGAAAATACACTAAAAATACTAATTACCGGAAATGGGGGTTACACTTGGAGTCCCCCCCCCCCCCATCAGCTATCCCTGCTGCGGGAGAGTTCCTTCTCTCTTGAGGCTCTTCCTCTTACAGCTGCGGCGGAGACCATCTTGACTGACGAGCTGAAGAGAATCTTTGTCCCTGATAGGAAACTCAGGAGGCACGATGGTTTTCTTGGGGACTCGGCTAGCTGCATGGACGCGGTTCGCCACTTGGCCACGCCGAATGATAAGGCCTCAATGGAGCACAGGACCATGAGAGACTCGGCTTTGGATATAGCGAAGGCACAAATGACGGTATGTTTTAGATATTTTTTCTTCTCTCGTAAGCTCAGTTCGTAACTTTTGTCTTTGTTTCTTTGTAGGCGATCTGCCACTTTAGCCACCTGTTGAGACAAGTGACAGAGCAGGAGGAGCTGGGAGTTGTGCAAGACTGAGAGTGGATCGAGCGGTCGAGGGCCAAGAAGAAGTCTAAAGCGGCTTCCCTTTTAGCAAAGTCCCAAGCCGCTCAGATCTCTCTGCTGGAGGCAGCGCTGGCCAAGGAGAAGGAGAATACCACTTTTGTAACACCCCGTAATTTCTATAAAAAAAAGATATAAAGTATATATTAGTATAATGTAAAAGGGAATGGCATTAATGGTAAAATAATTTGAATTATTAAGTGGAGAGGGGTTGTGCACAGTGGAGCCCACCACCCATTAATTCACACAATGTGAAGCTGCTGCTGTCACTTGTGTGTGACGTGGGCAGTGGGCCCAGGAGCAGGCAGCGGGGCTGCTCTCAGCGCCACGTGGCGTGGGCCCCCCCTTGGGGGGTGTTTTCGGCTGTGCAAACTCACGGGGAGAGGGAAAGATGTGATTTGAGTTAGTCACATATCGGGATTTCTAATAGAATAAAATAATAATAAATAATATAGCCTATGATCACCAATTCGGTTAACCACCTTTTGAGAGGCAGCCTGTGGTGTGCAGTTGTACTATACTATAAATAATTTGTCTGATAAATTGTATAAAATTGTGTGAGAGGGGCATTACAATTGGTATCAAAGCCAACTTTCGACACCGAGTGTGGGGCATGTCTATATAGTCGGGCGGTGGATTCCGGGACTATAGACCTAGTCGGACGGTGGATTCCGGAACTGTGGTGAGAATTAAATCCGGGACTATGATTGATCGGGCAGTGGATTCCAGGATCATGATTAGTCGGGCAGATAGGAGAGCAGATGCTCCACATCGGTTAGAAAGTAGATCCTGCACTAGATTGTGCATGCCCCGTGCTCAGCGAGGATGCTGATTTCTGAAGGGGGTTTATGTAATACCCCGTAATTTCTATAAAAAAAAGATATATAATAAATATTAGTATAATATAAAGGTGAATGGCATTAATGGTAAAATAATTTGAATTATTAAGTGGAGAGGGGTTGTGCACAGTGGAGCCCACCACCCATTAATTCACACAATGTGAAGCTACTACTGTCACTTGTGTGTGACGTGGGTAGCAGGCCCGGGAGAAGGCAGCGGTTGCTGCTCTCAGCGCCACGTGGCGTGGGGCCCTCTTGGGGGGTGTTTTCGGCTGTGCAAACTCACAGGGAGAGGGAAAGATGTGATTTGAGTTAGTCCCATATCGGGATTTCTAATAGAATAAAACAATAATAAATAATATAGCCTATGATCAAGAGTTACCAATTCGGTTAACCACCTTTTGAGAGGCAGCCAGTGGTGGGCAGTTGTACTGTACTATAAATAATTTATCTGATAAATTGTATAAAATTGTCTGAGCTTGGGGCAGGGGCGTTACAGCTTTGGAGAGGGAGCAGGCCGCTCGAGAGAGGGCATTGGAGAGAGAGTAAGCAGTCACGGTGAAGGATGCCGCTGTACAAGAGGCCAAGGCAGCGGCGGAGAAGAAGGCCATCGGATTACCTGGAGCAGAATATGCGGAAAGCATACTCCAGGGCATTGGACGACGTGTGCGAGTGCGTCTCTGGCTTCGATCGCTCGGGATACTCGTTGTTTCCCAATGAGAAGGAAGAGAAGGTAGAAGAGGAGGCGGAGATAGGTCCTTTCGCTGTAGTTGTCAGCGGTACGGGGGCCGGTGGAAAGGCTGGAGGCGAATCTCCCTCCCCCCAGTGGCATCGGCGAGCGAGGTGGACCCTTAAATTCCTTCCTTTCTTCTTTTTTAGTTATGTATTTGCCTAACTGAGGACTGGCCACCGCTTTTGTAGTTCTTTATCATTTAGATGAATGAAAACTTAACCGTTTTTTAAATTCACCTTGAAGATTGGTAGTACTCGTTCGAGCCTTTATGTTTTTCATGGCATGGGTTGCCTTTCTTGTGGTGATCCCTTAACTCTTTTTTGTCTCAGCAGATGGTAATATACGACAGGGGCAGTCGATTCTTGGCCAAGATCAAACGACTTCGAACAAAACTCCAAGTGGTAGAACTGGTTCTTAGTAGCACGCGAGAGAATCTTTTCAAAGTGGAGGCAGAGCTTGGTCACCTATTGTCTCGGCGAGATATAGAAGCGAGACCAAATACGAGGTCTCTCGAGAGGTGCCTCCTACTAGTGTAGAGGACCATCCTTTGGGGGAGGCGACTACTAGAGATTCTTCGAGGGTCAAGTTTCTCTGTCACTCCTTACTCTCCGCTACAACGGAGAGAGACGAGCTAAAGAATGTGGAACTCGAGCGGAGCCTAGAGGTAGCTCAACTTAGGAGATTGATCCTCGAGTTTTCCATGGGGAACGTGCCTCATCTGAAGTTCAAAGTGAGGGATGATTCCTTCAAGGAGAGAATTGTCGAGCTAGAAACGGAAGTTGACCAGTTGAAACGACTTCTTGAGGGCGGCAATGTCAAGAGTATTTCTTGTTCGCATGAAGAGCATGCCTAGGGAAGATCGTTCCATGAATTGGCCCTGCACTTGCCCAACGTCTCTCGGAACCCTAGTGATGCTCAGAGTGGTGTGGCCGGTTCGTCTAGCGGGGCATCGGTTGGAGGGGCTGTTAGACCAATAGCCTCTGATGGTTCGACTCGGCTAGTGGGTCTAGAAATTTCTTTAGAGGGGACGAGAGAACGGCATAACGCTCGTCGGCCGCGCATATCTCTTAACAGGAGCATCCCTTTTCTTAGAAGGAGATAGGGAGATTCTTGTAATTTTTGTAGGAGCTTGTGTCCCAATAAAACTTGTAGTCCGGATTGTTGTTAACGAAATAAGATTTTCTCAGCACTTAAGCAAAGTTTTTGTTGATTGTGCCTTTTTGATCTTGTAATTGATTTCTTTTTGGAGTAAAAATCCGCCAAGTATTAGAGTGTTAACTTTGCGTTGGATCACTGGGATGTCGTGAGTTTTGTTTAGGAGTTTTCAATAGTTGTGGGAGCAATCCCGAATGGCGAGTTACTTCTCACTTGGTCGTTTGCAAGTGGCTAAAGTGGCGTCGAATCAAGTATTGGACTCTGAACTTGTTGTTAAGACTTTTCAATAGTTGTGGAAGCAATTTTAAATGGCGAGCTACTTCACTCTTGCTCGTTTGTAAGTGGCTAAGTGGCATCGAACCAAGTGTTGGACTCCGAACTTTTCGTTTAAGAGTTTTCAATAGTTGTGGGAACAATTTCGAATGGTGAGCAACTTCGCTCTTGCTCTTTTGCAAGTGGCTAAAGTGGTGTCGAACCAAGTGTTGGACTCCGAACTTGGCATTTAAGAATTTTCAACAGTTGTGGGAGCAATTCCGAATGGCAAGTTACTTCACTCTTACTCGTTTGCTAGTGTCTAAAGTGGCATCAAACCGAGTGTTGGACTCCGAACTTGTCGTTAAAGAGTTTTCAACAGTTGTGGGAGCAATGCCGAACGGCGAGCTACTTCGCACTTGCTCGTTTTCAAGTGGCTAAAGTGGCGTCGAACCAAGTATTGGACTCCGAACTTGTCGTTTAAGAGTTTTCGTACTTAGTGTGTATGTTTCTAGGGCAAAGGAATCAATTTTTGACAATAGTTTTTTCAGAAAAATAAACTATGTTTTTATAAAGGAGAAAACTGAGTGGTTGCTTCTGAGTTGCGAGCTTTTATTACATGGCGAAGAATAAAAAACAACGAAAGTAAAGAAATCACAAAGGAATCTAGCTCTCTTGGAATTTCATCAAATGTTCTGCATTCCAAGAACGTTCTTGGCACTCTCTCCCCCTGCCCCCCCACCCCCGGGGTCTTCAAGTTGATATGCGCCAGGGCGGACACCTTTGGAGGTCCTGTATGGTATGCGCCAGGGCGGACACCTTTGGAGGTCCTGTATGGCCCCTCCCAATTTGGATATAGTTTTCCTTTCTTGCTCGGGAAAGAGATCGATAACTTTCTAAGGACCATGTCTCCTTCTTTGAGATTTGTGGGGCGGACTTTCGTATTGTAGGACTGCTCGACCCGACGCTAATAGATCTGTTGGCGAATGGATGATCTTTCTCGAATCTCGTCGATAAGGTCAAGATTTTCACGGAGGTGGTTTGAGTTTTGTTCTTCACTGAAGGCTAACAGGCGGGGAGAGGGTAGGCCAACTTCAAGTGGGAGGACGGCTTCTGAGCCGTATGTCAAGTTAAACAGAGATTCTCCTGTCGGGGTCCGTTTAGTGGTGCGGTTGCTTCAAAGCACATTGGGAAGTTATTCAACCCATAACCACTTTGTAGATTTGTCGAGTCTCTTCTTTAGGCCAGAGAGAATTTGTCGATTGGCGTTCTCTGCCTGATCGTTGGATTGTGGGTGGGATATTGAGGAGAATCGCTGCTGGATGCCGAGATCCGCACAGAAATTGCGGAAGGCCGCCCCTATGAATTGGGTCCCATTGTCCATCAAGAGGATCCGAGGGATGCCAAATTGGCAAATAATGTTCTTCTAGCAAAACTGTTGGACCCTGTTCTCCATAAATTTTGCTAAAGGTTCGGCTTCAATCCATTTCGAGATGTAATTGATTGCAACAACAAGGAACTTCTTCTGACCAGGTGCCGTCGAGAAAGGCCCGATCAAGTCTATTCCCCACATGGCAAAGGGGATCGGACTAGATAAGGAGGATAGTTCGGCTTGAGGCAAACGCCGAATGGATGAGAACCTCTGATAGGGGGCGCACTGGCGAACATGTTGTTTGGCATCACTAAGGAGCGTGGGCCAGAAGTAGCCATGATTCAGGATTTTTTGGGCGAGGGTCCTTGCTCCCATATGGGCATCACCGACTCCTTCATGAACCTCTCTAAGGGCGTACTGTGCTTCCTCGGGGGAGAGACACCGCAAGTAGGATCTGTCGTCTACTTGGGTGTAAGAGTGCTTGTACATAACTCCCTCGATGAGCATATATCGCTCGGCACTAGTTCTGACTTTCCTAGCCTCTTTAAGATCTGGGGGGAGGACTCCTTTTTCGAGGAATTCGAGAAGGGGCTTCATCCAATTTTCCTCGTATGCCATGGATAGTATCTCAATTAGTTCGAGGATTCCTTCCTCAATGTTGGGTCTTAAAAGAACTTCGATTAAAACAGTGCGTTCAAGCCCTTGGAGGGAAAAGGAAGCCAACTTTGATAGGGCATCTGCTTGTTAACTTTCTTCTCGGGGGATCCATAGGACTTCTGCTTCTTGGAATGTGGCTAACAGCTCTTTGACCTTAGACAGATACTTGGCCATGAGGTCATCTCTAGCCTCGTATTCCCCCGAGACTTGGTTTACCACCAGCTGAGAATTGCTAAATACCTTGACGCATTGAGTGCCTACCTTGCGTGCCAGGAATAGACTGGCTATGAGAGCTTCATACTCTACCTCATTATTTGACGCTCGAAAGTTGATATAAAGCGAATACTAGAGAACAAAATCATCTGGGCCGGTTAGGATGACCCCTGTTCCACTTCCCTCAGCGCATGAGGACCCATTGACATAAATGTCCAGAACGGGGGCTCCTTGCCTTCCTTGCAGGAGTCGGGGATAGTGCTTTCCACTATGAATTCCGCTAGGGCTCGAGTCTTGATAGAGTTCTTGGCTGATAGCTGATATCGTGTTGGCTTAGCTCTATGGACCATTTCATGAGGCACCCCGAACTCTCAGGCTTTTGCAACACCTGCTTGAGGAGTTGGTTGGTAAGAACGACCACCAAATGAGCTTGGAAATATGGGCGAAATTTTCTAGCAACCATGACCAGTGCAAAGGCCATTTTTCAATCTCGAAATAGCGGAGTTCGGCATCCCGGAGGACCTTACTCATGTAATAGATCGACCTCTGAGCTTTGTCTTCTTCCCTCACTAGGACGGCACTAAGGGTTTTTTTTGATGTGGCGATGTAAAGGTAGAGAATTTCCCCAGGCCTGGGCTTACTTAGGAGCGGGGGGTTGACCAGATATGCTTTGAGTTGGTCGAAGGATTCCTGCTACAATTGTCCCCACTCAAAACCTTTCGTTCCTCTTAGGGCCTTGAAAAATGAGAGACACTTCTCCCCTGACTTGGAGAGGAAACTCCCTATGGTCGTGAGGCACCTTGTGAGCCTTTGTACTTCCTTGACGCTGGACGGGGGTGCCATGGCTAGGATGTTCTCAGGGTTGGCTTCTATGCCTCTCTGGCTAACCATAAAGCCTAGGAATTAACCAGACGACACTCCGAAGGCACATTTGGATGGATTGAGTCTCATGTTGTGACTTTGCAAGACATCGAAGGCTTCCTGGAGGTCAACCACATGGTCTTGTTTCCAGAGCTTTTTACCAACATATCATCCACATAAACCTCCATGTTCCTCACGATTTGTTCCTTAAAGACCTTGTTGATGAGGCGCTGATATGTTGCCCGGGCATTTTTTAGCCCGAAGGGCATGTCGCGGTAATAATATAAGCCTTAGTCTGTTGTGAAATAAGTCTTCGAAATATCAGGGGGAAACATCATGATCTAATTATACCCGGAGAAGGCATCCATAAACCTCAAGAGTTCATGACCGGAAGTGGCGTCGATTAGTTCATTGATACTAGGAAGTGGGAACGGATCTTTTGGACAGACCTTATTTAGATCGGTGAAGTCGATACAAATTCTCTATTCCCATTGGCCTTTTTCACCATCACGACGTTGGAAAGCCACTCGGGGTAATTGACCTCTTGGATGAACCGAGCTGCTAAGAGTTTATCTACTTCTTCTTTGATGGCTTTCTAGCAGTTTGGTGCAAACTTGCGATGCTTTTGTTGGACGGGTATAACTTCGGGAGCTATGCTAAGATCGTGCATGAGTAATTCCTCCGAAAAACCGGGCATATCGGCAGCAATCCATGCAAATAGGTCTCGGTTCCCTCTTATGCATTGGATGATGTCGGCGTTGATTGAGTGGGGGAGGACTTTGCTCACTTGGAATGTCCCGGTCGGGTCTTCTTTGGAAAAAGCCACTTCTTCTAACTCATCGACCGGCTCTGAGATGGCTTGGTTGCTCCCTTGGGGGAGCTCAAGGGCTTCGAGAGAGAGAATCGGGCTCCCCACCGAAGTCATGTAACATTTTCAGGCAGTCTCCTAGCTGCCCCGGACCTCTCCCACCCCTGCGGAGGTAGGAAATTTCATCTTCATATGGAAGGCAGAAGGTACAGCTTGAAGCGCTGCCAGTCTAGGTCGGCCAAGAATGGCATTGTATGCAGCCTTTACATCGACAACCATAAAATCTATTAGTTCTGTTCGGGTGGCTGGGGTTTTGCCAGCGATTACGTCAAGAGTGATAACTTCCTCAATGGTCACTGGCACCCTGAAGAATCTGTGGAGAGTGTAGCCGACGAGTTTGAGGCAGTCTCGGGACAACTTGAGACCTTGGAAGGCTTCTAGGAAGAGGATATTGATTGAGCTGTCATTGTCGACCAGGATTCGGCGCACTTCGTGGTTAGCCATGTAGAGGCTGATTACGAGAGCATCACAATGAGGCGTTTAGACACATTCCAAGTCTTTATTTGAAAAGGTCACGGGGACCCCAAAGCCTTTGGGCGGAGGATGGATCTGTACTGAGTTTACTTCTCGGATGAATGCTTTTCGGGAGGAGTTCGACTCTCCCCCTATTGGGCCTCCATGGATGAGATGCAGGATTGCTTCGGGTTCGGAGTCAAGGGACTCAGCAGGTCTTTCAGCTCGCTTGTTCGTCCCCCGAGGTAGAGGAGGATCAACTCTGTCCTTCCTAACGAACTTGACCAGTTGCCCCCTTTGAATGAGGGACTCGATCTCGTCCTTGAGGGCTCGACGGTCGTCAGTATCGTGGTCATGGTCCCTGTGGAAGCGGCACCACTTATCTCTGTTCCTCTTCTTGTCGAGGGTATTCATCTTTGGGGGAGGTTGGAGCAACCCTTCCTTTCTGAACTCCATGAGGATAGCCGAGACACTGGCATTGAGAGGGGTGAAATTTTCAAAATGGGGAAGCGCTGCCCGCTGTTATCCTTTTGGAGCTTCTTAGTGCCTTCTTCATCTGCTCCCTTTCGTTTGTTCCCGGACAAGGGCTCTTTCTGGTCATTAGGATGGAGGTTTTCTTCCGCCCGGATTTACTTCTCACTCCTCAACAAGAGCTCCAAGAAGTTCCGGGGTGGCTTCTTGGCGAGGGATGCTTTTAAGTCGGCACGGTTGATGTTGTGTCGGAATGCTGTTGAAGCCACCGACTGATCGAGAGAGGCAATAGACCGAGCCTCGGTTGTGAAGCACGGACATAATCCCTTAGGTGCTTGCCCTTCCTCTGACTGAGGGCCAATAGAGATGTGCTCGTCTTCTCTGTTCTACTGCTGCTGACGAAGTGGGTAAAGAAGAGTTAATCAAACTAATCGAACTAGAAGATTGGGGGACAGTCGGGAGTACCATTCTCTCGCAGGTCCCTTTAATGTGGCTAGGAAGGTCTTGCAAAGAAGCGCATCTGAGGCTTGGTGAATCATCATGAGAGTTTTGAAACTCTCGATATGATCAGCTGGGTTAGCCTCCCCGTTGTAGGACTCAAAGTTAGGGGCTTGAAGGTCTCAGGGACCGGAGCTTCCAAGATGGTCTTGGAGAAGGGAGGCCTGCTCGGGGGGAAATTCCTGGCCTGCTATTCTTCTTCTAGGTCGGTGGACTGAGTCATCTCTCAGGTCACGTTGGGTCGACCCTCGGGATTCTCCTTCGTGAGTGGTGGCATGGCGAGGGCTAAGTGCATGTTGATCATGACTCGAGGTATGATGAGGGCTAGGTGCACGTTGATCATGACTTGTGGCAATGTTGAGGGCTCGTAGTATGTCCTCTTTGAAGTTCTGGAACTCAGCCTGAGTGACCGGTGCCCATCCAGCTCGGCGGTCTCTTGGTGCTGATCGACTTGTTGGGGGCTTCTTCGCTGACGACGTGGAGGGGACTCCCTTTGCCTCCTTAGGGAGGGGGTTCTTCTAGATATTGGCCTGTGGGAGGACCGAACTCTCGGGGCCCTTCGGTGCTCTGGGGGAGGGACTTCATCAAGAGCTCGCCTCTCATTCAAGCGAGTGCAGAGATCTACCCACTGTTGACGGTTAACAATGACTTGGCAGAGATCTCCCAGCCCTGGAGGACTTTGAGAGGCCATGGAGTCGGTTGAATGATTGTGGACTGAGATGTGGTCATGGTGAGAGTGATGTCCCTGACGGCTTCATCGGGAGCCCATCGGGGAAGCACCCCTGGACCTGGGAGGAGGTTGTTGAGAAAGAGGTTGTTCAGGCTGTGGTTTCTAAACTTGTTGGTCTGGTTGAGGAAAAACACATCTTGGAGTGGGGGAGGAGGAAGAGGAGTGGCTCTTTGGCTGGACGCCGCTGCCTTCCCTTTTCCTTTCGGAGGCATGACTAGAAACTACTTTCACCGGGGATATGTGGTTTGATCGCTTTTTCTGTTCCTACTGTAACCCCTGTTTTTCATTTTTGTGTATTTTTGAGTGTATTTTTCATTTTGGTGTATTTTCTCTCTTGTATTCTTTCTGAACTGTATATTGGAGTTGTTTTCAATATATATTCGTTTTATTTCATTCTGAGCTCTTTGTGTTTGATTGGTTGTCTCTTTTTGTTTCGTTCTTCAATATTTGGTTCTTTCTTCCATTTTGTTCTTGTCCCTTTTATTTTTGTTCTTGGGTGTGTGGTGCTGATTGGTTGTGATCCGATTTCCCAATCCTATTATTTGATCCCTAATAAGATTTACCAAAGCCAAATTAAATCCCTAATCCTATTTGTTGTCCTATACAATTTGTATCCTAATTAAAGCCAAATGAAACAAATCCTATTACTACTCCTATATACCCACAACCCATTACCTATTAACCCAACTTGTATTATTAACCCTAATCCCTCCATATAAATACACCCTCCCTCACACAAAACCCTAACCCTAGTCCCTCTATGTAACGCCCCGCCCCAATGCTCAGACAAATTATAAATACTATGTAGTTCCACTGCCCACCACAGGCTGCCTCTCAAAAGGTGGTTAACCGAATTGGTGACTCTTGATCCTCGGCAATAGTATTTATACTCAATTTATCTTTGCAAATTCCCGATATGGGACTATATTTCTCAAATCCACTCACAAATCTCAATAGTCAGTCGACTGCTGGCAGTACCAGTCGACTGTCCTCTACCAGTCGACTACTGGCAGTACCAGTCGGCTGGTCTGGGGTATTACATACACCTCCCCTTAGGAATCAGCGTCCTCGCTGAGAGCACAGGGCACACATCTCGTGTAGGACCGCTCTTTCTAGCACCCGGCATGCTCCGTGAATAGGCCCGCAGACCCTCGACACGCAAACATATGTACCCCACGAATAGGCCCCCCTCAGACCCTCGACGTGCAGATACACCCCCACCCGGTGTGTCGAAAGTCGGCTCTGATACCATTTGTAACGCCCCGCCCCAATGCTCAGACAAATTATAAATACTATGTAGTTCCACTGCCCACCACAGGCTGCCTCTCAAAAGGTGGTTAACCGAATTGGTGACTCTTGATCCTCGGCAATAGTATTTATACTCAATTTATCTTTGCAAATTCCCGATATGGGACTATATTTCTCAAATCCACTCACAAATCTCAATAGTCAGTCGACTGCTGGCAGTACCAGTCGACTTTCCTCTACCAGTCGACTGCTGGCAGTACCAGTCGGCTGGTCTGGGGTATTACACTCTACCTCTCTCACCCGGCTTCCCTCTCTCTCCCCTTGCTTGCGCCGCCCACCTACAGACGATACCAACCCAGCTCGACACCCAGGCTGACTCCCCCTCCCGGCTGCCTCCAAACCCGAGCCGCCCCATCTCCTTCAACCCGAGCCTCCACTCTCCTCTTCCCCCTCTTGGCCATCCCGACCACCCTTCACACCACCTCGCACCACCACATATAATCCCTAGTCTCTCTCGTGGTGTTCTCTTGTGGCCGCAAGCCACTATTGTCATCCCGCTTTTAGATTCTTTGTTCGTGTGGAGATTTTCGCTCTAGTTTATTTGGATTCGTTGGTTCGTGGATTTTCGTTCGTGGGTTTTGCTCCATACTCTTGGTCTTCGTTGTTCTTCATCTTCGGTTAAGGCAAGTAACTTGTATTCCAATTTATTTGTTTGATACAAGTCAAAAATACAACCTATAGTGTAGTTGGGTCTAAAGACGACTCTTGTTTGTGTTATGTTTGATGGGTTTTGTCTCTATTGTGAAAATTTGACCATAGATGACTCACGACACAATATGGACATGAATTAACTTAGGTTTTACCCGTTCTTGATTTTGATCATGTATGTAAGACTTTTGTGAGAATTCGTAATTTGGTTGAGACCCATGTGATATACTTAGTGTGGACATGCTAGAAATCCTAATTTAGGATATTTAGACACTTGGTAGACTCGATTTCATGCTTGGTTGTGTTTTGAACAAGTTTTGTATGATATATGTTGAGTTGTTAAAGGGGAAAAATCCGTATTTTGTTGAAGATCTGTTTTGTTTGCTGTTTTGGACTGTCTCGAAGTCAGTAACTTAATTTCGGTATAAAACATGAGTTTTAGAGAATTTTGTCTATTTTCAAACCCCTCTGACCTTGCTTGATTTCGTTTTCGTATGAGTGAGTTATGACTGTTTTACTACAGAGGTGTCGATCTTTTCCAGATTTTGTTTTTCGATATTTTTGATGACTAAATGATTTTATTAACTGTGCTCCACATATTATTTTGATCCAAAACTTTGGTCGATATTTCTTTATCTAGTTAGGGATTACCCAGAATTTTGGTGAATTTTATTGATAAGTTTATACGTCGTTTCATGCTAGTTTATGAAAACTACACTTGTTGTATTTTGCTCGTTGTTCTGTAAAGAACCTTATTTTCACTATGACTCATTTTACTGTATGGAAATTGTTTGTGAAATATGAAAGTTAGTATATTTTATCTATTTTTATATCCCTTTGGTGGAATTGTGTTTCGTTTCACTGGTTGCGAGATATCATAGTTTTCGTACAACAGTATTGGGAATTCCAGATTTGCCAAACAACCGTTGTTGATATTTTCTTATTTTCGATGAATGATCTAATTTCACTGGAAAATTATGAAACGTTATATTTAGATACTGGACATAAATGGGAATACCCCAGATTTTTTGTGGATTTATTTACTGAGTTTTAATGTTGTTTTCCTGCTCTTGAATTCGTTTTCCTGATTTAGGACTGAACCTATTTTCTGTATTCGAATCAGTTTTAAGCTAGGTTTTTGTGAATTAATATATGACTTATTTATACTCGCTGGATTTGTTTGGGAGTCTATTTTCTAGACGTTTTGACGGATTCAGATTTGCATGGTTGTAACACTGAAAATCGCTGTTTTACTACAGTATGGTCTTCTGTCCTGAACTTGAGATTTGTCTATTTTGTTCTTTTTTGAGATATCTTGCACACGTACATGTTTATCTTGCAACTTGAACTTGTTACATGATTATGTCCTGTTATTCTTGATATGTTTGCACATATACATGCTTGTTTGACATAATAATAAAATAACCAAGTTGGGGTTAAGGGAAAGATCTAGTAGTGGATAGTGCAGAAACGTGTACTCGGAAGAACCTAGTGGTTATTGGAGCTTGTTTACATGTGAAGCTTGACACGTACACACATGACACTGGAGCTTGTTTAGGTTTTAGAGCTTGTTTACATGATACTTGGAGCTTGTCCCTGAGTACACTGCCCTGTATGGTCCCCTACAAAATCTAAAGCGAAACTGTTTGTTGTAGCAACCATGTAGTAAAAACTGGGATGCATGTAGTGCTACCTAGATAGTAATAACTACATGACTTAAATATGATACTTGAACATGATACATGCCTACTTGACACTTGACTACATGATACATGAGATTTGTTACTTGATACATGCTACATGATTACATGATTCTTGACACTGGTTACTTGGTTCATGACACATGTTTACTTGACACTCAACGCATACTATTATATTTTCTCATCTTGCCATGCTATGATTTATATCCTGTTATCATGATTATACCATGCTAGGTTTGTTATTTAGATTTACCTATCCCATGTACTTGTATCCTACATTATAAGTGGCCCGTAACTTGCAATTGACGGGTACTTGTTTTTCTTCTTCCTTCTCCTGTAAATTTACTAATTGCAGATCAGGATGGTCGGCTGCCAGACGGTATTGGCGAGATGATGTATTAGGCTGAATTTTCTGCTTTATGATTTTATTATTATTATTGTTGCCTGAACTTGAATAAGATGTACTTGATTACTCGGATATTTATCTTGTATTTGGGTGATGTGACCCAGAATATTTGACTTGTTCAGAATTTGATTATTTGAGATTATTATATTTAGTTTCAAGTAATTTCTGTTGGTATCTTGTTTCAATTTTGCATGCCTGGTTGTATCTTTTGCTTTCGACTCTGATTATCTTGTGAAATATTGTAAAGATTCCTGAACAACTTATGGATGATGAAAATCATTCACTGGGCTTTTGTCTTGTATCCGTATTCTTTTGGGAAGCGGGGCGTGACAGAGTTTTTAGTGGTATCAGAGTACCAGGTTTGGCTAATATATTAGTTGCCTAATATATTAGACAAGCTTGGATCGAACTGGGATCTGCTCAACATTTCACCAGCCATGCATACATAAATGAATGTATACCAACTCTGATTCTGGATGCTAATTGTTTTGGTTTTGTGCAAACTATGGCTCGCAGAGGTTCCACTTCTCAGTCGCAGGTTGATCTGTTGAGGCTGTCACTACTGTACTTGAGCGGTTGATTAATCAGCAGCAAAACCATAGTGATCTTGTGATGGCTACTCTTGAAGCTGCCCGGGTTCCGCCTCCTGTTGTGCCTGTGCAGGCAAATCTTCCGCCTCGTCCAAGGACAGTTACAGATTTTATGAGGCTGCATCCCGACCGTTTTTTCGGCACTGAGACGCCTTTGGTGGCTGAACAGTGGTTGATCCAGACTGAGCGCTTGTTGTTAGCGGCTCGTGTTACCGAGGCTGATCGGGTGGACGTGGTTTCCATCCAGCTGGTGGATCTGGCCCATATCTGATGGATGGCCGAGTCTGAGCGACTTGAGAGGCCTATTGCTTGGGCAACTTTTACTCGGGGATTCTTGGAGAAATTCTTCCCTAGTAGTACTCAAGTTGAGATGGAATAACAATTCCTGGCTCTTAAACAGGTTAAGTCATTATTCTATTTTAAATTTGGTTACATAATTGTTCATGCAATGCTGTAACATGGACTTCCTTGCAACAGGGTTCTAGGTCAGTGGATTAGTACGCAGCTGAGTTTACTAGACTTAGCCGCTTCAGGGCCGTTCTTGTGGCAACCGAAGAGGATAGGGCTTGTAGATTCACAAATAAGCTTGAGCAGGATATCAAGAGGCATCTTGTCTCTCTTCACTTGCGTACCTACACTGAGGCTCTTGAGGCAGCCCGAGCTCAGGAGCAGGCTCGTGGTGGTTCGTCTTCTTCTCAGCGGACTGTACCCGCTGCTGTTGCTAGGCCTTCTGGTGGGCCTATTCGGAGGCCTGTTTCTGCCCACCCAATTAGAGCAGCTCCTTGCTCTTCTGCTAGTTCCCAGAGGGGTGGTTTTTGTGACTTTTGCCGACTTGCCGGGCATGAGCGCAAGGACTGTAGGCGGGCCAATCGCCGCTATTTTGCTTGTGGTGCTCCTGACCATACTTTGCGGGATTGTCCACAGCAGAAGGCGACTCTTCCAGTCCGTGGTCCTGTCCAGTCGGCAGTTCCAGCTCGTGGTCCAGTTAGGCCACTGCTTCCTCCCCAGCATCAGATTGTCGGTCAGAGGACCGCTGTTCGGAGGAGAGGTCAGGCTTTCAACTTGACTGCTGCAGATGCTGAGACAGCTAAAAGAGTTGTGGCAGGTATATGTTGTTTTGTTGTTTTGTTTCCCTATTGTTTTCTTTCTTTTGGTCTTACTTTGCTTCTTAATGTTATCTTTCTGCATTGTTGTTTTTTTTCTATCTTCACCCTTAATTGTCTATTCTTTCTCCTTGTCTTTGATTCCTTTTAGGTATCATCCTTATTTGCTCTTTTTCTGCCCATGTTCTTTTTGATTCTGGGGCAACCCATTCTTTTGTCTCCTCTCGATTTGTCGCTCGCCATCAGTTAGAATGCAGCAACATGTCAGAGGCTTGAAATATTGCGACAGGTGGTGGAGTTGTCATATGTTTCCGTGAGTGCAGGGAATGTCCCGTTGTTATTGGGAACACAGATTTCAAAGCCACCTGATTATAATTGGAAATTCAGGATTCGATGTCATTCTCGGTATGGATTGGTTGGGTGAAACCCATGCCATTATTGGTTATCGTGCCAAGAAAGTTGTCTTCAGAATTCCAGATTGAGCAGAATCCGAGTTCCATGCCGGGGAGTCTTCCCTTGGCCGAGCAAAGACTGCAGTTGAACAGGTGGATTGTGTGATAGAATTGCACTCAGGCTGTGAGGTTGCGCCTCTAGTAGTTCGGGATTTCTTGGATATTTTTCCAGATGAGTTGCCTGGCTTACCCCCTGATACGGAAGTGGAATTCGGTATTGATATTCAGCCTGAAACAGCGCCGATATCGAAGAGTCCCTACAGGATGGCACCAGTTGAGCTAGCAGAGCTTAAGGTGCAGATTCAACAGTTGCTTGATTTGGTGTAACCCTATTTTTATTAATACGTATTTTTAAAAGTATTTTTTTTGCGTATTTAAATCCTCAGTATCTCGTGATTATTTTTCCTTAATTAATTTTATTATTTTAACTATTTTTATGAACCCAATAGTTTGTCTATATATTAAAAACCCAAGTTTGTATTTTGATTTTACTGTTTAATTAATATGTGCCCAGGTTGTATTTTAATTTTATTATTGGTTAATAATAAACCCAATTGTTTATTTTAAGCCCAAATTCGTAATTGATTTTATTAAGTTAATCCAAAGCCTAATTGTTTAACTATTATTTAAAGCCCAATTTCGTGTTTGATTTTATTAAATTAACTTGAGCCCAAAAATCTAGCCCAACAACTTAATTGTTTCATTTAAATATTTTGAACCATTTTAAAGCCCAAGCCCAAATCCACTAAACCAAATCTCATATTATTGTACAGACTCCCTACCCGTATACAATATTTTCCTCTCCCCCACTCTTCTGTCCCGTACTCTAACTTCTCCCCCACTTTACCTGCACATTTCCCCACTCCTCGTAACTACCCCCACTTCTTACCCCCATTATCTTATTATTATATTAATACCCTCTTCCCCGTTCTCTATCTCTCTTCTCTGTTTCTCAACCAAACAAAACAAAAACAGAACAAACCCAAACTCCTCTCTCTTCCACTTCATCTTCTTCACTTCCCGCTTTCATCCCCAACCTCCCATCTCATCTCGTCGCTCCCCTGCACCATCGCTCCCCCATCCCGCATCGCCTTCCGCCTCGACCTCCGAGAACTCCTCCGGTGCTCCCGTCTCCAGTCGCAGCCAGTGCGCACCCTGTCCCTGCTCACTGTCCTGTCCCTGCCGCCGCCTGAGCCGCAACCCCATCAAAGCCACCAACGTCATCTTCCTCCATTCCCCTGCTCGACCTTCCCCCAGTCGGGAGCGCTTCCCGCTGCTCATCACCCGAGCGCCTCAACCATAGTCGAGCCTCCCCCGAGCCGTCGAGCCCCTCGCCGTTACTGCCGAAGCGCCCTGCCCCACCTCACATCTCATCCTCGACTTCCTCGCACCGCTTCTGCCAGTCGTTCACCTGAGCCCTCGCTGCCGTCGCTCCGTCACGCTGTTCAATCGCCACCCATCGCTGCTCCTCTCCTCGTCTCTTCCATCGCGCGCTCCCTTCTCCCACTCGCTCTCGCTCTGTGTTCGTCGCAGAAGAGAACGAAGAAGAAGAAAGGAGGGATTGGCGGGATTTGATCTTGACCGTAGGATCGCGCCCGGATTCGTGCTCTCTGATCGCCATTCCGTGTTCGCCCACAGCGAATCCTAGATCGCTGTCCGCTGTTTGGATCGAATCCGGTGTGAGGGCGCAATCCTATTCGCTGGATCTGGTGTTCGCTGTTTTGCCGCGCCGGATTGAGCTCGCCGTTTGCTGTTTTGGAGCGATCCGGTGTGGGGGGAAATTCACTCTACGGTCAATTTTTGCACGTGCTTCACACGTGCTTTTGGGAAACTTCGTCCGGAATTTTTCGATCCCATTTCCTTTAAAAAATCGGATCTATTCATCGTCAATTAAGGCAAGTATCCCTTGTACAATTTTAATTGTTCTTGTACAAGCATCCCTTGAAAAATACTACAAATAGTTAGAATAGTGACTCCTCCTTGACTATCGTTGTTGATCAATATCAATCCTCCCAAAATTTTATAATTCTAAGAGTCACAAAAATTTCATTTGTATTAAATTATAATTACTTGGACTCTTTTACCCCTTGAACACATGAACACATGAGATTAAGGAGCCCTAAATTTGTAGACACATGGTATATCTTGTACTTGATGATCTGGCAACCATTTTAACTTGGAAAATAATCATTACTTGCTGTTTTGATAACCAATATCATGTATTTATATCACGCAATAACTTAGACGCCTAATAACAAATTTCTATGGAATCTATACTAGTAAGTTATTCCCACATGTTGCTATCCTGAATCTTCTTTTGCTGTTTTGACCCATTTAACATTAGAATCTGAACCCGAGACCTGAATAGAAGATGTAGCCCTGGATGTCTAAATGTCGTTAGACTCCGAGATTTTTGAATTTGGAGTTACAGTCTAGGAGTTATTGCAGATTTACTGCAGCTATGTCGGTAGGCACAGATTCGCAAAAACTGCTGTACACCTTTACCTTGCGAATTAATTTAGCTATGTAAACAGCAAGCGTTGGACATGAAATTTTATATGTAGTTGCTGGACACCCTATAGGATATCCCCAATTTTTTCTTAGAATTAATTTACAATATTTCACATATGTATGCTTGCTTGATAAGAATTAATAAAAGTAACAAACCGGGGTTATGGGAAAGACCATAATAGTGGACAATGTAGGTAAGTGTACTCGGAAGGGGGCCCGTGTTTCCCAATTACTTGGTTCATGAACTTCTTGTATCTTGATCGATTCATGGAGTCAGTTACTTGGCTCATGAACTTGTTTGATTCATGAACCCATCGTGCGGTTCTTGAACTTGTTAGTGGATTCGCGAACTTGCTTTCGTGAACTTGTTATTTAATTTCCGATTCATGAACCATGACTTGCTTGATACCTGAAACCTGAGTACGCAGCCCTATAGACTCTATTACTAGGTCTAAACGAAATTATTTTGACTGTAGCAACTATGTAGTAAAAAGATAGATGCATGTCGTGCTACCTAGATAGTAATAACTATAAAACTTGAACACGAAACTTGAACATGACACCTGTTACTTGACACTAGACTTGGCACTTGTTACATGATACCAGACTTGAGACTTGTCACTTGATGTTAGATACCCCTACAGGTTCACTTGTCATGTGTTTTACCATTAGCAGTTGTTATCCAACTTGTTCACTAAGAGATCCCTCTTGCTAGCTAGTTCTTAGTCTTCCACTACTTGTTATATCCCTGTTACATTCTTGATTCCTGTTCCCCATACTTGTACTCGTTTTTACTATTTGTGGCCCTAGCTTGCACTAAGGGTATTTTTTCTTGTCTTTTCCTGTTTTTCTTTTATATTTATTAAGCAGACTTTGGAGACGAGTTGCCTGCTGAAATTAGCGAGCAGACATTTTTAAGCTTCGCTTAGAGCAAGAACTTGTTTAAATAATTGCTTTCTTTAAGGTATTTATTTCTTCTGCTGTATAAGACTTGTTTCCAAGTTTACACTAGATCCAGACATGGGAACTATTTGAATATTATTATTTGTTTAAATGGTTTTCTGTTGCTTAATAAATTATTCATGCATGTTTGGTTATATATAAATCTGGTTATATTCTTGCTATGATGCGGAGTCGATCCTACAGCTTATGGATGATACAAAAATCATTCGCTGGGCTTCGTCACGCGCTCGTATTCCATATTTTTGGGAAGCGGGGCGTGACATTTGGGTTTCATCAGACTTAGTGTTTTGCCTTGGGGTGCTCGGGTCCTTTTTGTCGACAAGAAGGATGGTAGTCGTCGACTGTGCCTGGATTATCGGAAACTGAACAGAGTTAGTGTGAAGAATCGGTATTCGCTGCCCAGGATCGATGATTTGTTTGATCAGTTGGGTGGGGCTGCTATTTCCTCGAAGTTGGATCTTCGTTCTGGGTATCACCAAGTCAAGGTGAAGGTTGCAGATATACAGAAGACTGCTTTCAAGACTAGATATGGGCACTATGAGTATCTTGTGATGCCGTTCGGGGTCACGAACATGCCAGCTATATTCATGAGTCTTATGAACCGGGTTTTCTCTCAATTTTTGGACAAATTTATGGTGGTCTTCATTGATGATATTTTGGTGTATTCTCGGAATTGGAAAGATCATGCTGAGCATCTTAGGGTGGTTCTGCAGACTTTGAGAGAGAATCAGCTTTATGGAAAACTTAGCAAGTGCGAGTTTTGGCTCGAAAGGATTTCTTTCTTAGGGCACATTATTTCTGGCGATGGTGTTTCTGTGGATTCGGCCAAGGTTGAGGCTATGAAGGATTGGCCTCTTCCCAAGTCAGTTTTAGAAGTCAGGAGTTTTCTTGGTTTGGCTGGCTATTATCGGAAGTTCGTCCAAGACTTTTCGAAGATAGCAGAACCATTGAATAAATTGACTAGGAAGGATCAGAAGTTTTGTTGGTCTGATGAGTATAATGAGGCTTTTGTTGAGTTGAAGAACAGATTGACGTCAGTGCCTGTGTTGACTATTCCAGATGGTTCAGGAAGATTTGTGGTTCACTGTGATGCTTCTGGTAAGGGTCTTGGAGCAGTTCTTATGTAGAAGGGCCGAGTCGTTGCGTATGCATCGAGGCAGTTGAGGCTGTATGAGAAGAACTATCCTACTTATTACTTGGAGTTAGCAGCAGTGATTCATGCTTTGAAGCTGTGGAGACATTATTTACTTGGAGACCGAGTGGAGATCTTTACAGAGCACAAAAGTCTCAAGTACGTCTTCACCCAGAAGGAGTTAAACATGAGGCAAATGTGTTGGTTGGAACTTATGACCGATTATGACATCAGTTTGCAATACCATCCTGGTAAAGTAAACTTGGTGCCAGATGCTTTGAGCAAGAGACCAGCAGTTATGTTTCTTACTCAGCAGAGTGATCTCATTGAGCAGATGAGGATGTTGGAGTTGGATGTTGTGTTGCCGAGTTTTGGTCAGAGTTGTTTGGCGCTCCAGCTGCAGTCGTCTCTTGTTGATCAGATTAAGGAGGCGCAGGCTGGTGATGCACAGTTGCAGAGTTTTCGAGCTGAGGTTGAGTCTGGGTCTAGAACGGACATGGTTATTCATGCTGATGGATCGCTTCGTTTTGGGACCCGGTTGTGTGTCCCTAAGGGTGAAGTTCATTAGAGGTTACTTGAAGAAGCTCATCAGTCTTCGTATTCTATCCATCCTAGCGGTACTAAGATGTATCGGGATTTGAAGCTTCATTTCTGGTAGCATGGTATGAAGATGGCTGTGGCTCGGTTTGTTTCTCAGTGTTTGGTCTGCCAACAAGTTAAGTCAGAGCATCAGAGGACCGCTGGACATCTTCAACCACTTTCGATTCCTGAGTGGAAGTGGGAACATATCACTATGGATTTTGTGATCGCTTTGTCGAGGAGTTTTAAGGGTCATAATGCCATTTGGGTGATTGTTGACCGGTTGACGAAGAGTGCTCACTTCATTTCCTTTCGTATCGGTCAGACTACTGAGAGCCTAGTTGAGAGGTATATGCAAGAGATTGTTAGACTTCATGGGGTTCCAGTCAGTATTGTATCCAACAGGGATACGAGATTCAGATCTCAGTTTTGGGTGAGTCTTCAAAATAGTTTGGGATGTAAATTAAAGTATAGTACAGCTTTTCATCCCAGACTGATGGATAGTCAGAACGGACTATTCAGATTCTTGAGGACATGTTAGGGTCCTGTATGCTTCAGTTTGGTGGGTCTTGGGAGGATTATTTGCATCTCGTAGGGTTATCGTACAATAACAGCTTTCAAGTCAGTATTAAAGTTGCTCCGTTCGAGGCACTCTATGAGCGGAAGTGCAGATCGCCAATGTGCGGGGATGACATTGGTGAGCGAAAGTTGTTGGGTCCGGAGTTGATCACCAAGACAGTGGATGTTGTGGTTCAGATCAGGAAGCATTTACAGGTAGGTCAGGACAGGCAGAAGCGATGGGCTGATGTCCATCGGAAAGCTTTGGGGTTTGGGGTTGGTGACCATGTTTTCCTAAAGGTATCGCTGTGGCGCAGTATCATTCGGTTCGGTGGTGGGGGCAAGCTTAGCCCTAGATTTATTGGACCGTTTGAGATTTTGGAGCGAGTAAGCAAGGTGACATATCATCTTGCGTTGCCGCCAGCTTTATCAGGGGTGCACGGTGTTTTCCATGTCTCACAACTCAGGAGATATATCCGAGATGAGAGCCACATGATCGACTATTCTGAGTTGACCGTTCGGCCGGATTTGACTTCTGAGATTCCTCCAGTTGCTATAGTAGATCGGTGGGAGAAAGTGCTTAAGAACAGGTCATCAAGTTGTTTCGTGTTGCTTGGAATCCTCAGTCGCTTGGTGAGTCGACTTGGGAGCTGGAGGAGGAGATTCAGCAGAAGTTTCCTAAATTATTTGAGTAGTTTTGTTTTGTTCTTTTGGTTGTTTGGGGTTATCCTATGTATCTTCTTTTTTGAATTTCGAGGACGAAATTCTTTTTGTTAGGTGGGTAGGATTGTAACTTCTGTTTTTTATTTTTGTGTATTTTTGAGTGTATTTTTTGTTTTGGTGTATTTTCTATCATGTATTCTTTCTGAACCGTATATTGGAGTTGTTTTCAATATATATTCGTTTTATTTCATTTTGAGCTCTTTGTGTTTGATTGGTTGTCTCTTTTGTTTCGTTCTTCAATATTTGGTTCTTTCTTCCGTTTTGTTCTTGTCCCTTCTATTTTGTTCTTGGGTGTGTGGTGGAGATTGGTTGTGATCCTATTTTCCAATCTTATTATTTGTTCCCTAATAAGATTTACCAAAGCCAAATTAAATTTCTAATCCTATTTGTTATTCTATACAATTTGTATCCAAATTAAAGCCAAAAGAAACAAATCCTATTACTACTTCTATATACCCACAACCTATTACCCATTAACCCAACTTGTATTATTAACCCTAATCCCTCCATATAAATACACCCTCCCTCACACAAAACCCTAACCCTAGTCTCTCTACCTCTCTCACCCGGCCTCCCTCTCCCACCCCTTGCTTGCGCCGCCCACCTATAGCCGACACCAAACCAGCCCGACACCCAGGCCGACTCCCCCTCCCGGCCTGCCTCCAAACCCGAGCCGCCCAATCTCCTTCAACCCGAGCCTCCACTCTCCTCTTCCACCACTTGGCCATCCCGACCACCCTTCACACCACCTCGCACCACCACATATAATTCCTAGTCTCTCTCGTGGTGTTCTCTTGTGGCAGCAAGCCACTATTGTCATCCCGCTCTTGGAGTTTTTGTTCGTGTGGAGATTTTCGCTCTAGTTTGCTTGTATTTGTTGGTTCATGGATTTTCGTTCGTGGGTTTTTCTCCCTACTCTTGGTTTTCGTTGTTCTTCATCTTCGGTTAAGGCAAGTAACTTGTACTCCATTTTATTTGTTTGATACAAGTCAAAAATACCACCTATAGTGTAGTTGGGTCTAAAGACGACTCTTGTTTGTGTTATGTTTGATGGATTTTATCTCTATTGTGAAAATATGACCATAGATGACTCACGACACAATATGGATATGAATTAACTTAGGTTTTACCCGTTCTTGATTTTGATCATGTATGTGAGACTTTTGTGAGAATTCGTGATTTGGTTGAGACCCATGTGATATACTTGGTGTGGACATGCTAGATACCCTAATTCAGGATGTTTAGACACTTGGTAGACTCGATTTCATGCTTGGTTGTGTTTTGAATAAGTTTTGTATTATATATGTTGAGTTGTTGTTAAAGGAGAAAAATCTGTATTTTGTCGAAGATCTATTTTGTTTGCTGTTTTGGACTGTCTTGAAGTCAGTAACTTAATTTCGGTATAAAACATGAGTTTTAGAGAATTTTGTCTATTTTCAAATCCCTTTGACCTTGCTTGATTTCATTTTCGTATGAGTGAGTTATGACTGTTTTACTACAAAGGTGTCGATCTTTTCCAAATTTTTTTTTCGATGTTCTTGATGACTAAATGATTTTATTAACTGTGCTACACATATTATTTTGATCCAAAACTTTGGTCAGTATTTTTTTTATCTAGTTAGGGATTACCCAGAATTTCGGTGAATTTTATTGATAAGTTTATACGTCGTTTCATGCTAGTTTATGAAAACTACACTTGTTGTATTTTGCTCGTTGTTCTGTAAAGAACCTTATTTTCACTATGACTCATTTTACTGTATGGAAATTGTTTGTGAAATATGAAAGTTAGTATATTTTATCTATTTTTATATCCCTTTGGCGGAATTGGGTTTTGTTTCACTGGTTGCGAGATATCATAGTTTTCGTACAACAGTGTTGGGAATTCCAGATTTGCCAAACTACCGTTGTTGATGTTTTCTTATTTTCGATGACTGGCCTAATTTCACTGGAAAATTATGAAACTTTATATTTAGATACTAGACATAAAGGGGAAACCCCGAATTTTTTGTGTATTTATTTACTGAGATTTCATGTTGTTTTCCTTCTCTTGAATTCGTTTTCCTAATTTCGGACTGAACCTATTTTCTGTATTCGAATCAGTTTCGAGCTAGGTTTTTGTAAATTAATATATGAGTTATTTATACTCGCTCGATTCGTTTGGGAGTCTATTTTCTAGACATTTTGACGGATTCAGATTTGCATGTTTGTAACACTGGAAATCGCTGTTTTACTACAGTATGATCTTGCTGTCCTGAACTTGAAATTTGTTTATTTTGTTCTTTTATGAGATATCTTGCATATGTACATGTTTATCTTGCAACTTGAACTTGTTACATGTTCATGCCCTGTTATTCTTGATATGTTTGCACATATACATGCTTGTTTGACATAAAAGTAAAATAATCAAGTCGGGGTTAAGGGAAAGATCTAGTAGTGGATAGTGCAGAAATGTGTACTCGGAAGAACCTAGTGGTTATTAGAGCTTGTTTACTTGTGGAGCTTGACACGATATACATGACACGTACACACATGACACTGGAGCTTGTTTGGGTTTGGGAGCTTGTTTACATGATACATGATTAAATGATACTTGGAGATTGTCCCTGAGTACACTGTCCTGTATGGTCTCCTACAAAATATAAAGTGAAACTGTTTGTTGTAGCAACCATGTAGTAAAAACCGGGATGCATGAAGTGCTACCTAGATAGTTGATGCTGTTTATTTCTGAGAAACGTGTGGAAGCACCAGGTGTGAGTTCGAACTCAATTTGTATTGAAGGAGATTGCCGCTCGTCTGCCGACCTTCAGTTGACCTTCTGGGACCTACGATGAGCTCGGAAAGATGTTGAAGGTTGGGCTCGGATCGGAAGGGTCGGATCCGAGGTCTTGTGTACCTGCAGACGGTCCTGAAACACCGGGGTTTGTCCCGGTGGCGGACCCTCCGACGCTCTAGTCAGTCTCTGTGAGAGAGTAGCAATAACTAGGTATATTTAAGTGGCAAAAGATTGATTACCTCAAAAAGGTGGGTGTGGGTCTCGTATTTATAGAGAATCCCAACCGGGTTTGGTTCCACTTGGGGGCCGGGTTTGGATCCGAAAGCCCATGGGCCTGACGTGGCAGAAGGCCCAGGGGGTTTAGGGCGGACGTGGCGATACCAGGAGTGGTATAAGGCTGACGTGGCGAAACCCTTGGCGGTATTTGGAGCTGACGTGGCCCATCGTGAGCCCTCTGTGCCTCTGGGGGGAATCGGAGGGCCTAGGCTGCGCCAGGTCATCCTTCTGCCCCGCCAGAGAGGGGGGACGGCCTGAGGGACTGCTCCGGATCGGACTCCGGGGGATACTGAGGCTCGTCAGTACGAGGAGGCCGGCACTGTGAGGGCAAACACGAGGTTCGGCGCCGACCCTGAAGTGGTCCAGAGCCGAACCAGGTTGTTATTTTTACTTTTCTGAGTAGGAATTGTATTGGGCCCTGGTTGGGCCTCAGGCCATTTTTACACTGTCACACAAGCCCCCCACTCCTGCAGGGGGTGCGGGAGCTAGCCGTGGAGGAGTGTTCATGATTGTAAAAAATGGGAGGGCGGATCACAGGGCCTTCCTGGTGGTGCTGCCCTGAGGCTTGGATAGGACCTCGAGCTAGTCGAGGGTCTACGTGTAGGTGAAGGCGATGGCGAACCGTTGTCTCTTCCGGAGAAGAGTACCCTGGTGTTCGACTGAACCTCGAGAGGTCGAGGGATTACGTGTCGACAAGGGTGATGGCGAGCCGTTGCTTCTTCCTGAGAAGAGTACCCGGGTGCCAGACCGAACCTCGAGATGAGGGGGAATTATGGGCTGGTAAGGGTGATGGCCAGCCGATGGATCTTCCGAAGAAGAGTACCCGGGTGCCAGACCGGACCTCGAGCTGGCGAGGGATTATGGGTCGGTAAGGGTGAAGGCGAGCCGTTGTTTCTTCCTGAGAAGAGTACCCCGGTGCCAGGCCGAACCTCGAGACAAGGGGGAATTACGGGCTGGTAAGGGTGATGGCCCGCCGGTGGATCTTCCGAAGAAGAGTACCCCGGTGCCAGACCGGACCTCGAGCTGGCGAGGGATTATGGGTCGGTAAGGGTGAAGGCGAGCCGTTGTTTCTTCCTGAGAAGAGTACCCGGGTGCCAGACCTAACCTCGAGACGAGGGGGAATTACGGGCTGGTAAGGGTGATGGCCAGCCGGTGGATCTTCCGAAGAAGAGTACCCGGGTGCCGGACCGGACCTCGAGCTGGCGAGGGATTATGGGCCGGTGAGGGTGAAGGCGAGCCGTTGTTTCTTCCTGGGAAGAGTACCCCGGTGCCAAGCCGAACCTCGAGACGAGGGGGGATTACGGGCTGGTAAGGGTGATGGCCAGCCGGTGGATCTTCTGAAGAAGAGTACTTTAGTGCCGGCGAAGGCGAGCCGTTATTTTGCCCGAACCGACCCCCGTATCGGGCGGCCAGTCTGGCACTGGGTGACGTCAGCAGCACATGTTTCGAGGACGTGGCGTGATTTCCTAGGCGGTAGTTGCACGTCAATCGGTGAATAGTGACTGCGAAAATCGAGGAGTTGTTCCTATCCCCTATAAATGTTCCCCCCTCTCCTCCCATCGCCTGTTTCTCTCTTGCCTCTTTACTTTTCAAAAAAAAAAAAAAAAAAATCCTTCAACTCTTCAGCGCTCGTCCCTTCAGCTTCCTGCAGCAAGGTCGTTTTTCCGAGGTGATTCCAGGTTAGTTGGTAACCCCGTTTAACTTAGGCACGGATGGATAGGGCTCAGTCCGGCTCGTTGGCGTCGACCTCTGGGGAGGGGCCGGTAGGCAAGGAGGAGGTCGTACACAGTGTGAAGCCATTGCGATCTCGGAGGCATTTCGTGGTAGAAAGCAGCGACTCTGAGGAGGGGGGCGGCAGCTCAGACGAAGTCCGGACCCTAGGGTCGGCTTCCGGAGAGGAGGGTGGCTCCGAGGGAGATGGCTCCGCAGGGTCTCTGAATCCGCCCATTCTGGGGCGTTTGTCTACACCTTCGCCGGAACGGACTAAGAGGAGGAGGGCTCCGAAGAAGAAGGGATAGAAAGATTGGCGGCCCGAGCGACTTGGCGATAGGGTCGTCTGCACAACCCCGGTCTTTCCGTCGCTACCCCGACGATCTCTCAGATAAGGAGTCCTCGGGGGTCCAGCCGTCGTCGTCAAGCCGGAAGAGGTTGATGGTGGATGCCTCCCCGACCGTTCTGGAGGCAAGCGACTTGGGGGCTCTGCAGTTGGCCTACCACATAGGGCCCAGTTATGAGCTTATGCTGCCGAGTTCTACTCTTCGGCCGACCGATCCCCTGCCGGATAGGTATTGTATCTTCCCTGTGGACGCCTTTATCTCCGGCCTGAGGCTGCCCATCCACCCATTCGTTCGGGAGGTGCTAAATTGGTCGTCCCTGGCGCCGATGCAGTTTGGGCCGAACTCCTGGAAGCAGATCATCTGCTTCGTGCTGTTGTGCGAGGAGCAGAGGGTACCCCTGCGGCTGGGCGTGTTCCGAGCGATGTTGTTGATTGGCTCATCGGCAGAAGGAGTATACTACATCTCGCCTCGAGGTAAGGCGAAGGTTGTCCACGGTCATCCAGATTCCATTAAGTTCTGGAAGAAAAAGTATCTGGTGATCCGGAGCGAGGATCCTTGGGCTATCCCTACTCGGTGGAACCATTCTAAGCCGAGCTACGCAGCACCGGGGCCGGGGGATTTGACGGCGGAGGAGTGGAGACTCGTTGAGCGCCTCCGTCTGTCGTATAGCATCAATTGGGGGAAGGTGATGGAGGCCCATCTGGCAAGCGTCGGACTGAGCCCTAGCCCGGCCGTGCCTCGTACGTGGTTGTTTCTTTCCTCACACTCTTCTTGTACTTTCTTGCTCATTTGTTCTTAATGGATCTTTTTACAGAAATGGATGAAGAGTCGATTAAGGCGCTGAGGCTCGCCATGAAGAAGAAGAAGGTCGAGAAGAAGGATGTCGCGGCGAAGACCACCGAGTTGTCCCAGGCGGTCTCCGAGGCCCCCATTCAGCCGAGGATGAAAAGGACTCGGTCGGAGACGGGTGGGGACGCGGTGGTCCAGGGGGGTTCGGATCAGGGTGCGGCCGCCGACCCTGATAAGGGGAAGGGTCCCCTGGTGGATCCCGGACTAGAGGAGAGACTTCGGCGAAGGTGGGTGCCAGATTGGTCGATCCGCGAGGGTGATTGCCTGGTCCGAGGGCGCCAGGCCGTGGAGGTTGCAGATAAGCTGGCGACCCTTCGGGATCGCTCGGATATGAAGTCCCAGACCCTGGACGAGGCGTACGTGCGTCTTGCGCAGGCCACTGTGCTGGTAAGTCAATCGAACCTCCTAGCTTTCGGGTGATGTTGTTTAAGGGAGATTTCTTAGTAGTGTCTGGTTATGGCAGGCGACTGTGCAGGGGGCCCATGTGAGGGGCCTCTACGAGGCGGCATTGCAGCGAGAGCGAGACCGGGCTGACAAGGCCGAGCAGGAGGTGACGGAATTGAAGGGAGAGCTCGAAGGCTCTCGTAAGAAGGAGGCGGAGACGAAGGCGGCTTTTGACAAGGAGAAGGAGGAATGGGCGAAGGCGAGGGCGGCTCAGGAGGAGAGGTCGGAGAAGGAGAAGAACGAGGTGACTAAGTCGTGTCAGATCCTGGTGATCAACGCCCAGGATAGCAGTTATGCGAAGGCCCTCAGCCATGTGAAGCACTTTTATCCGACTATCGACCTGTCCAACTTCGAGTATGATATGGAGATTGAGGGGACACCGAAGACCCCTGGCGGACAAGGGTCAGATGATAAATCGGTTGCCGACCCCCCAACGGATCCGGCTGATATAGAGGTGGGAAAACCAGCTGTATAATTTTTGTCCTTCTTTTTCCTTCTCTCGATTGTATTTGCCTTCCGCGGACTGGCCACCGTATTTTTTGTATGGGGAAACTGAATTTATAAAAAGAGGGTTTTTTGGCTGGCTAAGTGTTCCAACTTCGAAAAATTTCTGAACCTCTTTGCTTATATGTCTTGAGTGGGCTGGTTCTCTTGTAGGTCACGGCTCCCCTTCCTGAGGTGGACCCCCTTCGTTCCGACGTGGCGTGGCTTCGGGGCAAGGTCGAGGCCTTAGAGGCCACTTTGGTTCGGTATCGAAAGAGGGCTCGCGACACTGATGCGGCCTTCCATTATTACAGGAACAAGTCTGAAGCCCTAAGTGAGGAGGCGAGCCGGCTGAGGAGGGCGATGGTGGATCGGGAGCTAGGGGGCGTTGGTCTTGGATACACCATGTCAAGTTCCTCGGTGCAGAGGCCTTCCTCTGAGAAGCTACTTCGCGATGTGATAGTGGAGAAGGAGATGGAGATACACCGCTATAGGACTATGTTGGGTGTTTCAACATCTTCCTCGAGGGGTCGGCGAGCAGAGGGGGCTCCCTCGGCGTTGCCACTGATGGAACGCATTCGATCCGTGGATGCCCAGAGCTCCGTGGCCGGGGTGTCGACGGTGGCAGAACCAAAGGACCGTCATGACGAAGAGAGAGTCCCAAGTCGTTTGGTCGGAGTGATCCCGCCCTTCACCGGATCCGAGGGGCCCTAAGTCGGCGATCCCCTTTAGTTTGAGATGAGTGGAGTGGTTCTGTAACGGTATTTGCTTGTTTTCTCCGCACAAAAATAAAAGAGTATGAATAAAGCTTTCTTTTCCTTCTTTGCTCTGGCTATCGGGGTGGTGAAGGGCGGTGTAGGCGAGGTCGGGCTCCGTCGATTCGTGAGGGATCGACGCGGGGCGACAGGGAGACCTCCGGCCCGGAGTTGGGTCGAACCTGCCGAGGCGTTTGGGGATGAGACCCGAGGGAGAACCCAGATGCCGCCCCCATTGCCCGGTACCGGGTCGGAGTTGCCGAGGTGTTTGACTTTTGACAAAAAGAGACTTCTTTTATTCCAGACCGGGGGGGGGGGGGGTCGCTGAAGCGGCCCTTTACACACGAATGTTTACAAAAGTTTTAATTTACTTAAGCCACGCTAGAACCTAAGCTTGCTCTCCCCGGAATTTCATGAGGTGCTCAGCGTTCCAGGGTCGGCTGATGGGTCGGTCGTTCATATCCGTCAGTCGGTATGTACTAGGGCGTACAGCCTCGACTACGCGGTATGGGCCTTCCCAGTTGGGAGCCAGTTTCCTCTTCTTGGTTGGATCAGAGACAGATAGCTTTCGCAAAACTAGGTCCCCTGCCTGGATGCTGGTGGGGCGGACTTTCTTGTTGTAAAATCTCTCGATCCGTTGCTGATAAATGCTCCTTCGGACCGCGGACTTCTCTCGTACTTCGGCGACGAGGTCCATGTTAGCCCTCAGGGCGGACGCATTGTCGTCTTCATCGAAGGCTATGATCCGGGGAGAAGGCAATCCGACTTCGACGGGGATGACTGCCTCAGTCCCATAGGTCAGATTGAATGGCGTCTCCCCCGTGGGGATCCTCTGTGTGGTTCGGTGTGCCCATAGTACGCTGGGCAGCTCCTCCACCCATAGCCCTTTGGGGGAATTGTCAAGGCGCTTTTTGAGGCCGTCGAGGATTTGCCTGTTCGCATTCTCCGCTTGGCCGTTAGACTGAGGGTGGCAAATGGCGGAGAAACGCTGCTGGATGCCGATGTCCTGACAGAAAGATTGGAAGTTCTGCCCTTGGAACTGGGTTCCGTTGTCCGTGACGAGGATTCGGGGGATCCCGAATCGACAAATGATGTTCTTCCAAAAGAACTGTTGCACTTGGCGCTCGGTGATGCTGGATAGTGGTTCGGCTTCGATCCACTTGGTGAAGTAGTCGATGGCGACAATCAGGAATTTCTTTTGCCCTACCGCTGGGGGGAAGGGCCCCACAAGGTCCATACCCCACATGGCGAAGGGCGTAGGGCTCGCCAGGGATCGGAGGTTGGCTTGAGGAAGCCTTTTGATGGGGGAGAATCTTTGGCAGGGGCCGCACCTCTTGACTAAGTCTTGTGAGTCTTGGAGCATGGTGGGCCAATAGTACCCTTGATTCAGGGCCTTTCGGGCAAGTGTCCTACTCCCCATGTGGCATCCGCCGATCCCCTCGTGCAGGTCTTTGAGGACGTAGCTGGCCTCATCCCTGGCGAGGCAGCGGAGGTAGGGTTTGCCGTCGGCCAAGGTGTACGAGCGTTTGAAGAGGATGTTATCGATCATGACGAACCTTTCAGCTCGGATTCTGATTCGCCTGGCCTCGGCTTTGTCTTCAGGAAGCTCGGCCCGGTTTAAGAATTTTCGGATGGGAGTGGTCCAGTCGTCCGGGCTGGTCCCCTCTTGCACACACATCGCTTCCGGCTCTGGGCTACTGATGCTTGGCTCCAAGAGGACCTCGACGAGCACCGTACGATCGAGGCCTTCGAAGGAAGAAGAGGCAAGTTTGGATAGCGCGTCGGCTTGGGCGTTCTGTTCCCTGGGGACTCTGACAACCGTAGCGTCGTCGAAGAACGTCAAGAGTCGTCGGACCGCCGCCAAATACCTCATCATTCGGTCGTCGCGGGCTTCGTACTCTCCGTTGATTTGATGGATCACGACCTGAGAGTCGCTAAACGCCCGGATTCGCTTGGCACCGGCTCGGTGGGCGAGGGTCAATCCGGCGATCATGGCCTCGTATTCTGCCTCGTTGTTGGAGGCTGGAAAGTTGAGGCGCAGGGAGTATTGAAGTAGGAATTGGTCGGGGCCACGAAGGATGACGCCCGCCCCACTCCCCGTTTCGCAGGATGAGCCGTCAACAAAGACCTCCCAGGTCGGATCCGGTTCTTCTACGTCAGGTTGCTCGGAGACAGTGCATTCAGTTATGAACTCGGCGAGGGCCTGCCCTTTAATGGCTACCCTGGGATGATAGCTAATGTCGAACTGGCTCAGCTCGATCGACCACTTGACTAATCGGCCGGAGTTTTCGGGCTTGTGGAGGACGGTCTTCAGTGGTTGGTCGGTCAGTACTTGGACGGAATGGGCCTGGAAGTAAGGTCGGAGTTTTCGGGCTGCCATAACCAGGGCATAGGCCACCTTTTCTATCTTCGCGTATCTCGTCTCGGCCAGGTGCAGCACTTTGCTTACATAGTACAGGGGTTTCTGAACTCCTTCCTCCTCTCGGACGAGGACGGCGCTGAGGGCGTGGTCCGAGGTGGACAGGTAGAGCCAAAGCGGCTCGCCCGGTTCGGGCTTGCTGAGGAGAGGCGGGTTGGCGAGGTACTGTTTCAGCTGTTCGAAGGCTTCTTGTTGATGGGTACCCCACTCGAAGCCCCCTTTCCCGCGCAAGGCTTTGAAGAAGGGGAGAGATTTCTCCCCTGACTTGGAGAGAAAACGGCCGATCGCCGCCAACCGACCCGTGAGCCTCTGAACCTCTTTGACATTCCGGGGCGGGGACATGTTGATGATGGCCTGTATTTTTTCGGGGTTTGCCTCAATGCCGCGCTGGCTGACAATGAATCCTAAGAACTTCCCCGTGGAGACGCCGAAGGCGCATTTAGCCGGGTTGAGCCTCATGTTGTGGCGTCGGAGGACACCGAAGGCTTCCTCGAGGTCGGCGACGTGGTCCGGCCCAGCCCGGCTCTTGACAAGCATGTCGTCGACGTAAACTTCTACGTTGCGGCCGATCAGATCCTTGAAGACTCTGTTGACGAGTCGCTGGTACGTGGCTCCGGCGTTTTTCAGCCCGAAAGGCATGACACGGTAACAATAAAGACCTTGGTCGGTGACGAACGAGGTCTTGGAGATGTCTGGCGGAAACATCCGGATCTGATTGTACCCCGAGAAAGCGTCCATGAAGGACAGCAGCTCGTGCCCTGAGGTCGCATCTATTAAAGCGTCGATGCGAGGGAGGGGGAAAGGATCTTTCGGACACGCTTTGTTAAGGTCCGTGAAGTCAATGCAGATTCGCCAACCCCCTGTCGCTTTCTTCACCATGACGACATTGGCCAACCACTCGGGGTAGGTGACTTCTTGGATGAATTGAGCGGACAAGAGCTTGTCCACTTCTGTTTTTACAATTAGTTGCCTCTCCGGGGCGACTTTGCGTCTCTTTTGGACGATCGGTTTAGAGTCAGGGAGGACGCTCAGTCGGTGCATGATCAAGTCTTCAGAGATTCCGGGCATATCGGAGGGCTTCCAAGCAAAGAGATCAACGTTGCGGCAGACGCAAGCGATGATGCCCGTCTTCAGGTCTTCGGCGAGTGAGCAGCTCACCCGGAACCATTTCGACTCATCCTCGGTGTCGAATAGGACCTCCTCCAGTTCGTCCACGGGCTCGGGGGCGGGGCCGTCTTTCTCGGGTTCGAGTTCAACGGCGCTGAGGGGGAGTACGCCCCCTCCCCTGGTGGTAAAGCAACATGACCGTGCTGCTTCGACGCTGTCTCGGACGATGCTGACCCCGTGGGGGGGGAATTTGAGTTTCAGATGGTGGGCCGAAGGTATCGCCTGGAGGGAGTTTAGCCCGGGTCGGCCGAGGATGGCGTTGTAGGCCGCCTTGACGTGGATGACCATGAAATCCAAGGACTCGGTCCTCTTGTCAGGGTCCGGTCCAGCGGTGATGTTGAGGGTAATAATTCCCTCCACTACGACCGGGACGCCCGAAAGTTTGAGCAACGTGCATCCTGTTGGTTTGAGTTTTCCTCTGGATAATCTGAGGCTTTCGAAGGTTCTGAGGAAGAGAATATTTACCGGGTTGCCGTTGTCAACAAGGATTCGGCGAACCTCACAATTGGCCATGCGGAGGCTAACGACGAGGGCCTCGCAGTGGGGGAGGTGAACTCCTTCGGGGCCCTCTCCTGAGAAGGAGAATGGCCGCGGTTGTAGCTCAGGAGAGGGGCTGTACTGAATAGCGTTCGTCTCCTGGGTGAAGGTTCTTTGGGAAGTATCGGTTTCTCCCCCCACCGGTCCCCCGTGGATGTAGTGTAGGGTGAATGGCGTATCCATGGATACCTCGGATTCGGGATCCTGACCCTGGGTACGGTTTGGGTTAGGCTTCGGGGTTGGTGATCCCCGGTTCCTATCACCTTGCCGACCCCGTGGGCCGTCATCCCTGTGGGTCTTCCTCGGATGGTTCGGGGCCGAGTTGGAAGCGGCCCTTCCCCAGTTGTGGGTAATCTTGCGGTTGAGGATTACTCTCCGTAGGTCGGGCTGGGCTGTCCAGCCGACGCTCCTTTGGGACTCCCGAGGGGGAGCCTTGTGTTCCCACAGACGGCGCCAACCTGATGCTGTTTATTTCTGAGAAACGTGTGGAAGCACCAGGTGTGAGTTCGAACTCAATTTGTATTGAAGGAGATTGCCGCTCGTCTGTCGACCTTCAGTTGACCTTCTGGGACCTACGATGAGCTCGGAAAGATGTTGAAGGTTGGGCTCGGATCGGAAGGGTCGGATCCGAGGTCTTGTGTACTGCAGACGGTCCTGAAACACCGTGGTTTGTCCCGGTGGCGGACCCTCCGACGCTCTAGTCAGTCTCTGTGAGAGAGTAGCAATAACTAGGTATATTTAAGTGGCAAAAGATTGATTACCTCAAAAAGGTGGGTGTGGGTCTCGTATTTATAGAGAATCCCAACCGGGTTTGGTTCCACTTGGGGGCCGGGTTTGGATCCGAAAGCCCATGGGCCTGACGTGGCAGAAGGCCCAGGGGGTTTAGGGCGGACGTGGCGATACCAGGAGTGGTATAGGGCTGACGTGGCGAAACCCTTGGCGGTATTTGGAGCTGATGTGGCCCATCGTGAGCCCTCTGTGCCTCTGGGGGGAATCGGAGGGCCTAGGCTGCGCCAGGTCATCCTTCTGCCCCGCCAGAGAGGGGGGACGGCCTGAGGGACTGCTCCGGATCGGACTCCGGGGGATACTGAGGCTCGTCAGTACGAGGAGGCCGGCACTGTGAGGGCAAACACGAGGTTCGGCGCCGACCCTGAAGTGGTCCGGAGCCGAACCAGGTTGTTATTTTTACTTTTCTGAGTAGGAATTGTATTGGGCCCTGGTTGGGCCTCAGGCCATTTTTACACTGTCACAATAGTAATAACTACAAGACTTAAACATGACACTTGAACATGATACATGCCTACTTGACACTTGACTAGATGATACATGAGATTTGTTACTTGATACATGCTACATGATTACATGATTCTTGACACTGGTTACTTGATGCATGACACTTATTTACTTGACACTCAACGCATACTATTATATTTGCTCATCTTGCCATGCTATGATTTATATCCTGTTATCATGATTATACCGTGCTAGGTTTGTTATTTAGATTTACCTATCCCATGTACTTGTATCTTACATTATAAGTGGCCCGTAACTTGCAATTGACGGGTGCTTGTTTTCTTCTTCCTTCTCCTGCAAATTTACTAATTACAGATCAGGATGGTCGGCTGCCAGACGGTATTGACGAGATGATGTATTAGGATGGATTTTCTGCTTTATGATTTTATTATTATTATTGTTGCTTGAACTTGAATAAGATGTACTTGATTACTCGGATATTTATCTTGTATTTAGGCGATGTGACCCAGAATATTTGACTTGTTTAGAATTTGATTATTTGAGATTATTATATTTGGTTTCAAGTAATTTCTGTTGGTATCTTGTTTCAATTTTGCATGCCTGATTGTATCTTTTGCTTCCGACTCTGATTATCTTGTGAAATATTGTAAAGATTCCTGAACAGCTTATAGATGATGAAAATTATTCGCTGGGCTTTTGTCTCGTATCCATATTCCGTATTCTTTTAGGAAGCGGGGCGTGACACCTACAGACGGCGCCAATCTTTTGCTGCTAATTTTGGTGTGGGAGCAAACAGATGATATATGAATTCTTCTAGAAACAATAAAAGCGAACCTGTTGACTTCTTGCCGGCATTCGACTGTTTTTTGCTGCTGTCGCGAACCTGCAAAAAGTTCGAAACACCGGGATGGATCCCGACGATGAACCCTCCGATGCTCAAGTCAGTAATCAGGAAGATTATGAAAGAGCGCGTTGTGAAAAAATACTCATTACTTTTTTATGGTGGGGGAGAGGGGTATTTATAGTCACTTTTAGAGATGGTTTAGAGATAATCATTTATCTCTATGTGCCGGTGTTTCTGAATAAGAAAGATAGTTTAAATTGTTTCATAATAAGAGATTCGGTTTAAACCGTCTTTCAAAGAAAATCATGAATTTGGATTACTCTTTAGAATATCCTGGATTTGTTCATAATGAGTTGTCATCCTAACCCAGCAAGGCAGACCCTTTTTGGGTTATTGGGCTTGAAAAAGACTCATTTTTTATTTTCGGACCCGTTTATAGGTGAAATTACCATTTACCCCTGAAAGCTTTAAGATTTATACCTGATTTGAACGTTCCCAGTTTAGTTTTATTTTTACCCATATCAGTAGCGTTAGGTTTTGAGATTTCTTAAGTTAATCATTTTCCTTTCGAATTATCACTTGCCAAACACAGTTTATAATGCTAAGTTTTGTTAAGTTTTCAGGTTTTGGCATGTAATCCTTAACTTTTAAAAATGATAGTTACACCTTTCTGGAAAACAATTTACACAAATAACTCTCACATGTCACTTTCTTTGGCAGGGGGTGTCATTTCCTCACGAATTGTCACTTGCCAACATGACTTTAGGAGGGTAAATTTTCAGTTTTCACCCAACATGCAGCCTCTAACTTTTTAAAGTAACTGTTTTGTCTCTGATAATAATTTTGTTATAAAAAATATTTTCATATAACTTTTTCTGACAAGTCGTGTTATTTCTTAGGTGAAATATTTTTTGATCATTCAAAATTCAAACCAGGTTCATAATAATTTAGTGGTAAATTAGAGAGAAAATAGTTGAAACATACAAGTGCAACACATCTGACTGATGAAAGTGACCAACAAGTTAGGGATTCTTTATAGAAGAACAATCTCAAAATGGAACAATCACTTTTAAAGGTTACTCTAAAAGAAAACAATCACTTTTAAAAGTCTGAGATTAAAAAGTCCGGTGGTTAGTAAAATTTTCCTAATGTTAAAAGTAGTTGCATTCGGGTGGTAGATTACCTATTAGAGTTTGGGTACAAATCCTAGACCCAATGTGTAGATAACAAACATGTGGGAACCATGTAGGCAAAGGGTACATCATTTTTTTTTAAAGAAAAATGTGGAGTATAGCCATCATGTTTTATTAAAGAGAATTTAACAAAACAACCCAGAGTACTGAGTGCAATTACAAGTCCTACAAATAGAAAAGTAAAACGTAGTCACTAATTCTCCAACAAAGCCCTGGAGGGTGGGACCAATCAAAGTAACAGAACAACAACAACATAAAGAGTACAACCGAGTAAACAATCCCCTACAAAAAACCATGCGGGGATACTGATCCTCTCTCACTCGAGAGTAACTCCGAACACGAACTCCTCGTCGTCGTACTCATCCACCTGGAAGGTCCTGGCGATCCTCCCTCTTGGTCATACCGCTGCAGCTGTGACCCAAAATGAGATGAGATGCATGATATGAATTAAATTACCAGAAATACTATTACATGTCCCACAAAAGTAAAAGTTATTTCTGTCTAGCCATAAAGTCCAGGTCATCGCTGCAATAGCGATAAACCACGCTTCTTTCATGTTCGCCCTTTCAAAGGCAAACGTGGTGCCTACCCACAACTCTTCATATGAGTAGGGGTACTTAGAAGTGCCAAGCGCTTTAAGTACCTCAACCAATACCGATTGACTCCGATGGCACCTAATGAAAAGATGATTTCTCAACTCCAAAGCCACACTGCAGAAACCACAGTGCGCCCCAACATTCGGTAACCTCTTAACTAGGTTCTCCCTGGTCAGTATGGCATCATTCAGGACTAACCACAGGAAGACTCTAACCTTTAATGGAGCTGTTGTCCTCCACACAATCGATGCCCAACTTGGTCTGCTGCTCCCAAAGTGTATGCGATTGTAAAGGGAGCAGACCGAGAAGGAACCCGACCATTCAAGATCCCACGATTTCCGATCAGGGCCATGCGAGCACCACACTCTCGACTGTGAAATGAAATTCTGCAGCGAGCTTAAGCGTGATAGGCCATCCTAATTCAGCCGCATCCTGAAGGATGGTCTCCAGGTGCCCCTTTTCCAAGACTTGGCCACCGAGATATGAGGGTGGACTGCCAGTCTGTAAAGATCAGGGAAAAGCTTCCGCAGCGGATGAGGTCCACACCATTTATCCTACCAAAATTTAGTAGACACTTTATTGCCAATGAAGGAGGTCATCCCGCTGTTGAAAGAATCATGAGCTTTCGAAACACTCCTCCAAAACCAAGAAACGTTAGGGCCAACTCTGAAACACCGATCACGCAAGCCCTTACCACAGAGGTATTGCTGGCGAAACCCTGCCAGCCCTCTCCATTGGGGTGAAAGGCTTTCCACCACCATTTACCGAGGATGGCCATATTTATATTTCTCAGATCGATTACCTATAGTCCCCCATGACACTTCTTCATGCAAACTTTTTTCCATCTGACTAGGCAGTAACCCCCTCGATCTGAATCCGCTCCCTTCTAAAGAAACCTTTTCCGGACTCAATCAATCTGCTTGATTACCCATTTAGGCATTTTAAACAGACATGTAGTAAGTTGGGAGATTCGACAAGATCGAGTTGATGAGGGAAACCCTCCTACCAAGGGATAGGGACTTGCCTTTCCAACAAGAAAGCCTGGCTTCCACTCTATTGTTGATCGGAAGCCAATTTGCTTTCCTGAGCTTTCCTGGGCGAATGGGCAGCCCCAGGTATTTGAGAGGAAAATCGCCGATCTTGCAGTTCAGAACCGAAGCATGTAAGAGTGCCTCCTCATCCGGCAGCCCAATAGGGACAAGTGCACTCTTATGGAAGTTAACCCGTAGCCCCGACCATGCTTCGAAGCAGTAAAGCGCTCCTTTGAAAGAAATGGTTTCCTCCAGCACGGCATTACCAAAAAGTAGCGTATCATCAGCGTATTGAAGAATCGTGCATCCCGCACGGTTAAGGCCCTTAGCAACCGGGCGGATCAACCCCACCAATTGGCATCTATTGGTCATGAGTTTAAGGATGTCGGCTACAATAGCAAACAGTAGGGGTGAAAGCGGGTCACCCTGCCTCAGACCTCTTTTACATTGGAATGCAGCCCCGGCCTTTCCATTAACCAGAATAGACGTCCTGCTCGTAGAGAGACAGTGATTTATCCAACTAATCCAACGGGTTCCGAAACCTCTTTCCTTAAGCACCTCTAGAAGGGACTCCCACTCCATCGAGTCGTAGGCTTTTCCAAAATCCAGTTTGAGGAGATAGCTTTCACTTTTCGAGATGTGACATTGATGGATCACTTCCTCACCAGTGGCGACACAATCCAAAATACATCTCCCTTTAATAAAACCTGCCTACTCAGGGCCGATCAAAGTATCCATGAGGCCAGCCAGCCTACTGGCGAGTGTTTTGGTGATAATCTTAACCGATTAGTTAAGTAGGCTGATAGGGCGAAAGTCACCAACCTTATTAGTCTCACCGCATTTTGGGATCAACACCACCTCCACAAAGTTGAGCCCGCCAAGTTTAAGCTTATGATCAAAGAACTCAGTCAAAACAGCCATGACATCATCTTTGATCTCTTCCCAGAAAGTCTGGAAGAATAAGATCGGGAATTCGTCAGGGCCAGGGGCTTTGTCACTTCCCATTTGTGAAATCACCTCTTGATCTCTTTATCAGTAAGCAGTTCCTCCATCGACCTAAGTCCTTGTTCCACATTGCTGTGGTTGCCCTTCCAGAAGTCAGGCTAAAGGGGGGTCCTGAACTCTTGCTTGCCCTAGAACAACTTTTGGAAGTGCGATTGGAAAACTAAATGGATACGAGCCTTCTCATGGATCTCTCCTGCCTCTGTTTGGATGGAGGGAATAAGGTTAGACCGTCACCTAGCGTTAGCCATTTTATGGAAGAAGATCATGTTCGCGTCTCCCTTTTTGAGCCACGAAATCCTGGAGGATTGTTTCCATTTAATTTTCTCAAGTCTGTACAATTGAGCGATCTCCTCTTTGAGGTTTAGTAAGAGGTTACGCTCCTCTTGGGAGAGATCCCTAGCCTCTTCCAGTCTCCCAAGTTCTTCAATGCCCTTCAGGATGAAGGCTTTCGCGCGCCAGATGGATGCAAATCTGGTACGGTTCCATTTACGAAGTTCAGACCTCAGCCATATGATTTTCTCGCATCAAATAGCTGCCGCCTCAGTCCCCCCAAGTAGGGAGGGACCAGCTCTCCATGACCAGGTGGCGAAAGCCCTGAATATCCAACCAAGCTTTTTTAAATCTGAACTTATCCTTCTTCCTAGCGATTGGATCACTCGTTAAGAGGATGATGGGGACATGATCAGAAGTTGGTTTGGGAAGGGATTTGGCAAAGGTCAGTGGGAATTTCGTCTCATAATCCGTCGAAACAAGGAACCTGACGAGCTTGGCCAAAATTGCAGAGGCTTGCATATTGAACCAAGTGAACAATCTATCAGAGACCAGGATATCGACAAGCTCAAGGTCATTAACACAGTTGAATTCTTCCCTATCAGCATCGCTAGAGCCCCTGCCCCGATGCTCAAACACAAATTTAGTAATGTTGAAATCTCCCCCCACCACCCACGGGTCATGCCACCGGGACTGGATAGAGCACAGCTCGGCCCAGAACGCAGGCCTGAGGCTCCGGAGGTTGGGACCATAGACAACTGAGACAACATGAATCCAGTTGTTCGTACGTCGTAGTAACCTGATTGACAGAGAAAATTCCCCGTGGAATTCCTCCAAGCAGGAAAAAAATTGGGATTAAACCCAATAGCAATACTGCCAGACACCCCGGTGGAGGGATGTATCAGCCATTCTGAAACCCTAGCCCCACCAAGTTTACGGAGCCTGGAAGTATGTGCCAACTTGGTCTCCTGTAGACCCACAATGTCAGCCTTGGAGGAACGGAAAACATCTCTCACCATCTCCCGTTTACCAGGATCCCCCAGACTCCTAACATTCCAGAATAGCATATTCATTAAGGAACCAATCGTGGTGCATGTGAGCTAGCGAGGACAGGAGCATCTGCCCCTCGCTCTAATTCCCATCCCCTAATCTTATTCAGGAGTAATGCATTACATTCAACATCCCCAACTTCAAGACCATAGGTTTTGGCTAGACAGAATACTTCAGAATCAGACATAAAATTTAAAATGGAAGATAAACAAGAGTGCATACCTCCGTTGTCTACTCTGGAAGCTTTCGCCATGGCAAACTCCAGATAGTCATCAAGAGACACAGTATGACTCCTCTTATGACTAGGCTGACCTCTGACTCTCATCGACAGTCGCTGACTCCTACCATAAGAATGTGACATAGCGAGTGATGTAGGCGCCCTCACAATGGGTGCATCAGCAACCATCTCAACCACAATCTCATCTTCGGACTCGAAATCGTCCTCAACATATGGATCATCATCCTACAAATTAAGACATTCATCGTCCTCATAAGTGCAGGGTACCATACTGGACCCCACCGTGGGCCCATTACCTTTGTTGCTGGAGCTGCCCCCAATAGCAGAGCTAATTAGGCTCCAAATAGGCGGAGTCCCGTCAACGGACAACTGTGCTGGAATCGAAGCGAGGAAATATGTTGATTCTTGGTTTTGATGACAACAACACAATGCAAAATTGTGCTATCACTTATATATTACAGGGTGTATCAAAATCAATACAATGGTGTAATACACAAAGACAAAGTTGATTCAATGAAGCTTTCAAAGAGAATTGATCAAGCCACAAAGAACTTAGTTCAAGCCATATTGATCAAGCAAGCTTCAAGATATAAAGACATTGGCTCAAGCTCTAGTCAAAGACTCAAGTTCAAGACAAGACTCAAGTGCTTCAAATATGTTGTATTAAGTGTCTTGTAACAATTGTAACTTTTTATTCTTTGAGTCTTAGAATGATGTAATAGCCTTGTCACACACACTCACACATATCTTTTAATAATTGAGTGTTTTACAAACTTAAAAAGATCGAAACAAGCTTGAATAAGTTCAGCTGTTAAGTACCAGTCGACCACTATTTGGCACCAGTCGACTGTCCTAGTAAGAAACTGTCTAAACTCCTTCAAACTCTGACCAGTCGACTAATTATGGCAACCCAGTCGACTGTTCAAGTCGTTTCGACAGTTTTCTGATTTCAAAACTTGTTTTTCAAATTCAAAACAATTTCTATCCGTTTAAATTCAGTTTTAGGAACTGTTCTTCAATGTTCCTATGATTCCTCTCTATAAATAGAGCATAGGAATAACCATGAAAAGGTTCCAAGCTTTTTCTCAAGTTTTAAATCTTTTGTTTTTAAAAAGAACACGTTTCCTAAAAAGCATTCATAATCTCTAAGTCTTGGTTCTCTGAAAATCAGTCTAGTATAATATCAAATTTGTTTTAGACTGATTTAAGAAGTTGACCTATTAGCCACCTTACAGAAATCACAAATCACAAATAGGGCTATAGGTTGTTGTAACTCTTTTGTTGTTGTTTTTCACTCTCGGGTTGTGAGAGTGGTCTTCTCGGTTGAAGAGTAGGGTTCTAGGTTGTAGAGTTGGGTTTTTCACTCTAGGTTGTAGAGTGGGTGTGCTTTCTCTAGTGGTGGGAGAGGTCTACGGGTTTGGCAAGTTTGTTGTCAAACGCTGTAGAGTAGTCTTGTATTTTTTCAAGAATACTGAAAAATCTCAAGTGGGTTGCTTGGGGACTGGATGTAGGTCGGAAGGACCGAACCAGGATACATTGCTGTGTACTCTGTGGTTGACTCTCTCTGTGGTTGTATTTTCTTCACTTGCATTTTAATTTTTTTATGTTTTATTCAAAAATTTGTCTGGCAAGTCGACTGAGTCTCCTCTATAAGTCGACTGATCAGACTTGTATAAAATACTCTTCAAACACTTGTCTGGTAAGTCGACTGAGTTTCCGCTATAAGTCGGCTGATCAGACTTGTATAAAATACTCTTCTTATCTGACGCCCTAGTCGACTGATTCTCTTTTTAAGTCGACTGGACAGAACAAAAAGTTCAATTTCTTAATTATTTTTTATACAACACTATTCACCCCCCTAGTGTTATTTGCCTTGCCTACAGGATCCAACACTCAGAGCCTGGTTGAGTGCAATGGCATCTACTTCAAGTGCGAACTAATACCATGAAGGCCAATCCACACAAAGGCCACCCCTATTCGATGGAACCAATTACAACTATTGAAAGTGTAGAATGAAGATTTACCTTCAGTCCATCAACTATGAGATATGGAACATGATGGAGACAGAGTACACCACTCCTACAATTCCTTATGCACAATGGAACGATGAAATGAAAGAAAACACAATGAACAATGCAAAGGCGATGAATGCTCTATTTAGTGCTCTTACTAAGGAGGAGTTCAATCATGTGTCCAATACAACAATGGCGTATCAAATTTGGCACACACTCGAGGTAACTCATGAAGGTACTAATAAAGTAAAAGAATCTAAGATATCTGTTCTTGTTCACAGGTTCGAGATGTTCCGCATGAAGGAGAACGAGAATGTGTCAGATATGATCACACGATTCACGGATATTACAAACTCTCTTATGGCTCTTGGAAAGACGTACACTCAAGCCGAAATGGTGAGGAAAGTTTTTCGTGCCTTAACCCCCATATGGGAGAAGAAGACCACCGCCATAGAAGAGGTCAACGATTTAACACAACTTTTTCTTGAGAATCTTGTGGAAAATCTTATGACATATGAGTACAACTTGAAGAACACAAGAAGGATCTAGAACCTCAACAATCAAAGAAAAAGATACTCGCTTTCAAGGCCATGTCGGACTCCGAAGATGAAGAAGATGAAGAAGAAATAGCCATGTTCACGAGAAAGTTCAAAAAATTTCTAAGGAAAGGTAAATTTAATTCCAAATTTAAAGATACTAATGAACTTCCCACTTATTTCAAGTATAACAAAACAGGTCATATGAAGAAGGATTGCCCACTAGAATAGGCGAAATCTAAAGGAAAGGCTTCCAACATTAAGAAGGATAAGTACACAAAGAACAAGTACATGAAGAACAAAAAGGCGTATCAAGCAACTTAGGACGATAGCGCCTCTTCATCGGAAGAAGAAAATGAAGAGACAAACGAAGTTGCGAATGTATGCTTCATGGCTACACAAAATGAGGTAAGCGATAACTTTGATTCAAATGACTTATTAGATGCTTTTAATAAGATTTTTCAAGAACTTAAGAGAAAATTAGAGTAAAAAACTTAGAGAAAGTTAATCAAACCATTTCTCAAGAGAATCTTGACTTAAATGTTGAAGTCAAGTCTTTAAATTCTCGACTTTCTAATTTGGATATAGATCTTGTATCTCTTAAGAAAAATTATGAAGAGATATTCAAGAATGTATCTAAATTTAATAAAGGAAAGGAGAATTTAAATGAAGTTCTCCAAAATCAAGTTCAAACTAAACAGAGATTTGGACTTGGTTTTCAAAAGTCTCTTGAAAAACATCATGTTTCTAAGAACACTAGTGGTAATAAGACTGAATCTATTTCTAGTGTTAAGAATAAATTAAATGAGTTTTTTGAAAAACTAAAAACTGTTGTTTTTAATGAAAAGAGTAATTCTGTAATTCAGAACAGTCGACTGAACCCCACTTTCAGTCGTTTGTTCAGAGGTTCAGAGTCTTATTCAAAGAGACGAAAACCTCAGATAAGTCGACCTATTTCACCTCCCAGTCGACTGGATTTCAGTAACAGCGACTGAAAGGTTCAATTAAGTCGACTGGACAGACTAAGAATATATGGGTTCCAGTCAACCTGAGTCAGAAAGATAGAATTACTTATATAAATTCATATGTTCTTAATGTATGTAATTCAGTAGATTATATTCCTGCTTTTGGTGGAAAATCAAACTCACTTTAGGTTTGTTTTCCCAAAAACTAATCCTTTCGGACCCAATGAAAAAGGTATCATATTCGCAATGATTATTTTATAGGTACCTAAAAGAGAACGATGGATACCTGACAGCGGATGCTCCAAGCATATGACTGGTTATGCTAACCTCCTGTCTTCCATTCAAGAGATTGATAGAGGAACAGTCACATTCGGTGACAACAACAAAGGGAAGGTTATTGGTTAGGCATGGTCGGTAAGAACACTATCCCTAATATAAAAGAAGTTTTTTTTGTTAGTGGTCTTAAGCATAATCTTTTAAGTATAAGCCAAGTGTGTGATAAAGGATATAAAATTGTTTTTGAAAAAGATGCATGTTTAATATATGAATCTACCATGCAAAATGTAATTTTTCAAGGATTTAGGAAGAATAATATTTATGAGTTATGTTTAAAATCAAATAATTTTTCGAATGATTTTTGCTTAGTAGCTTCTAATAATGATTCTTGACTTTGGCATAAGCGATTTGGCCATGTGAATATGAAAAATATTGCTAAATTGTCTAAGTACAACCTAGTTAAAGGGCTGCCAAGACTATCCTATAAAAAGGATAAGTTATGTGATGCATGTCAACTAGGTAAACAAATCAAATCTACTTTTAAGACAAAAGAAATGATTTCTACTAGTATGCCTTTTGAATTAATCCACATGGATTTATTTAGGCCGACTAGAGGCGCTTCTTTAAATAAAAGTAGGTATGTATTTGTTTTAGTAGATGATTTTTCAAGATTTACATGGGTTTTCTTTTTAAAACATTAGAATGATGTTTTTGATGAATTTGCAAATTTTTGTAAACGGATTCAAAATCAAAAGTCTCTAACCATAGTAACTATTGGAAGTGATCATGGTGGAAAATTTAAGAATGAAACGTTTTGAGAATATTACAACAAGAATGGTATAACACATTCATTTGTATTTCCTAGAGATTCACCACAAAATGGAGTGGTCGAAAGAAAGAATAAGACTTTACAAGAATGTGCACGTACCATACTTGTTGAACGCAATTTTTCTAAGTACTTCTGGGCTGAAGCTGTTGCTACAGCATATTATGCTTTAAACAGAATTTTGATTAGGCCTAAGCTTAAGAAAATATGTTATAAACAATTTTTTGATAGAATTCCTGAGGTATCTTATTTTAAAGTATTTGGATGCAAGTGTTTCATTTTAAACACATAATTTAGATAAGTTTGATCCTAGATCTAATGAAGGTATCTTCACTGGATACTCAAATAGGAGTAAGTCATATAGGATCTTCAATAAGTCAACTTTGACTATTGAAGAATCCATGCATGTTTCATTTGATGAACCTCTGACTTCATCTACTGTTATTGAAGATGATGAAACTGATTCATCACCTTTAAATAACGTAATTAAATCACTAGAGCAAACTACCATAGCGGATAAGTCGACCGATAAGGAAATCAAGTCGACTGATGTGAATCAGTCAGCTGATGGACTAGTCAAGTCAACTGATCCTGTTGTGATGACTCAAACTTTACCAAAATCGTTTGTTGAAGTTAGAGATCATCCTCATGACTTAATAATTGGTGACATCTAACATGGTATTCAAACAAGATCTCATGTTAATATGATTTCTCATACGTCTTTCTTGTCGGATTTTGAACCGAAAAATATACAAGAAGCTTGTGAGAATAAATTTTGGATGAATGCCATGCAAGATGAATTAAACCAATTTATAAGAAATGATGTATGGGATTTAGTTCCACGACCTCCTGACCATACTATAATTGGTACCAAATAGGTATTCAAAAACAAGTTAGATGAATCAGGACAAGTCATTAGGAACAAGGTTAGATTAGTTGCTCAAGGATATAATCAAGAAGGCATAGATTTCGATGAAACATATGCTCCTATTGCTAGACTAGAATCAATTAGGATCTTATTATCTTTTGCATGTTTTATGAACTTTATACTTTTCCAAATGGATGTTAAAAGTGATTTTCTTAATAGTTTTATTAAGGAAGATATTTATGTTAAGCAACCACCTGGTTTCGAATATGAACAATTCCCAAACCATATTTTTACGTTGAAAAAGGCTTTATATGGTCTTAAACAAGCACCTCGTGCCTGGTATGATCGATTGAAGACTTTTCTTTTAGAAACTGGTTTTGAAATAGGTAAAGTAGATACTACATTGTTTATTAGGAGAATAAAGACCGATATCCTAATCATACAAATATATGTAGATGACATAATCTTTGGCTCTGCTAATAGTAATCTCTGTCAAGAGTTTGCTAATACCATGAAAAATGAGTTTGTGATGAGTCACATGGGTGAACTCAATTATTTCCTTGGACTTCAAATAAAGCAGTCACATAATGGCATATTTATTAATCAAGAAAAGTATGCTAACTCAAACAGTTTGGCATGGATAACACTAGTAGTAAGACCACACCTATGGCTACTACTACTATACTTGACAAAGATGAATTAGGTAAGAGTGTCAATCAAAAACTCTATCGAGGGATGATTGGCTCACTCTTATATATAACTGCTAGTAGACCAGACATTATGTTTAGTGTATGTTTGTATGCCAGATATCAGCCAAGTCCTAAAGAGTCACATAAAAGCTGTGAAATGTATTTTAAGATACATTAAAGGCACATTTGAGTATGGTTTATTTTATCCACGCACCGATAATTTTCAACTTTTGTCGTATAGTGATGCAGATTTTGGATGGTAGTAAAATTGACCGTAAAAGTACTAGCGGTACTTGTCACTTTTTGGGCCATTCACTAATATCTTGGTGCAGTAAAAAACAAAATTCAGTATCCCTATCTACTATAGAAGCTGAATATATTGCTGCAAGTTTGGCTTGTGCCCAAATTTTGTGGATGAAACAAACCCTATTAGATTATGGTATTTCATTTTTAAAACCTGCTATTATGTGTGATAATTCCAGTGCCATTAATTTATCTAAAAATCCAATTCAACACTCACGTACAAAACACATTGATATTAGACATCATTTTCTACGTGATCATGTTTTAAAGGGAGATATATCTTTAGACTTTATTTCTACTGATAAACAAGTAGCAGATATCTTTACTAAGCCACTTAAGGAAGACACTTTTATCATCTTAAGAAGAGAACTAGGAATTTGCAATTTTTATGATATTTCTTGAATTTTTATCTTGTATAAGTCGACTTAAAACTAGTTTTCAGTCGACTGACCAAGTACTTTTTGAAATCTATTTTTGGCTGAATTTTTTGTTCTGGAAAGTCGATTGTGCGCAGTACCTAGTCGACTGACAGAAGTATTACTTAATATTTTTGTTTGTTTTATTTTGCTCTCGACTAAGTCGACTAATCTAAAATCCCAGTCAACTGTCGCGACATCAGTCTGTCCTTCTGATTCGAACACGACACATTTTTATAGGCGAGTCTCTTTATCTTTTCTTACCCATTGATTGATCTCATCCTTTGATTAACCCCAGCCTAGATCACAGCCCTCTATTCTAAAGTAAAACCCTAGTTTTTACTTCTCTTTTTCACTTTCCCCTCTTTCACTGTCTCTCTCCAGAAATAGAAGAAGAAGTCGGCTGCTGAACCCATTCTTTAGCATTTTCAGCGATCTGAAGCCCAATATTGAAGACTTCGTTCTGTTTTTTTTAGTTCATTTCACTTGTTTTTTTTAAGGGAAAATGTGGATAGTGGTCACCCTGTTTCATTAATAAGAAATTAATAATACAAACCCAGAGAACTGGGCCAGACTACAACCTACAAACAGAGAATAAAACATACATGAAGCAACATGACCCGTACAAACAACAAATCTCTCCAACAACCCTGGAGGGTGGGCCGACAAACAAGCTCGGTCCAGCAAAATTGTATGTCCGTCAGTTTAGCTTCGTACACTGCCTCCACGACACATGTACACCCACCAGAAACTAGTTTGGCAGGATTTTAACACCCGCTGATCCCTGCATACAAACACGCCAACAGCTCCTACAGCCGCTACCAAAGAGATAGCCGTGAAGAGGATAACTTCACCTCTCTCACGATTGTGCAATCTCAGGTGATTTCTCACCAAACAGCTATCTCGCTCACCCAACTAAACACCACGCTCCAAGAGAGAGCCGTGGAGAGGATACCTTCACCTCTCACACGCTCTTGCTCTCTCAGGCGATTTCTCACTGCACACTCAACTCGACTCTTACTCCCACCTAGGAAAGAGGTGACGTTGTTACGAGACAGTGGTTTAAGTTGGAGGAAGCTCAATAGCCTGATAGTAGGCACTGTCAAGACAGCATTGGCGGCATCGTTGGACACCCAAACAATAGTGCACACATCATGGGGGGACCCCATCTTCGGGCCCAAGCCCCACAATCGTGCAATACAATGTGCTACACGGTTCCCACCTCCCACAGCAAACAACTACCAGCGTGGCCCCACGAACCCCATACCGAACCACCGACCTCACACACTTGAACCCCAGATCCATGGCGTTCGCGACAACAGGCGCGGGAGGATACTCTAACGCGATATAGTCGCTCCACGATAGTTGAGACGAGCACCCTGAAAGTAGAGACAAGTGAGCGCACACCACGGAGGGACCCAATCTTCGGGTCCAAGCTCCACAATCGTGCAAAACAACATAACTCGCTCATCATAGTGACTCGCAGATAGAGAAGCACATACGGCTTCTTCACATGCACTACTAACCCTCGCAAAAACAAAATCATAGCCGCAGATTGCCGTGATTTGCCTCAAGAGTGTTGACATGGTGGCAAGTGCAAAGAACATCCAGCCAAACATCTAGCAAAGCCAACCACCCCCAACCTAACCCAAACCCCAACCCCAATCAACTCACCCCTAAACCCCCACCTCCAAAACAACATAGATCTCAACCCCAAAACGTCACAGAGCTCCTTGCCACCGCAAGTTCGTCGGTACGCTGGCAGGACGACGGCGACTGCAAGACACGGTGCACGACGCGACGGCAGGACGCGGCGCACGATGGCGATGGCAGGACGCATCGTACGACGGGGATCCCAGGTCCCACGACGGCGACGGAGGTACTGAAGGAATGGGGAAGGGGATGGGGACGGGGGTGAGTGGGTTGCGAGCACAGACGGGGTGAGAGAGGGGGTGGAGAGAAGCTGAACCGCTGTGGGAGAGAATCACTGCGGGAGAGGAGGTTAGGTAGGTGAAGGGCGAGGGGTTCTGGGCGTCGATCGGCGACCGGGGAGGGGGCAGCGAGATCCTAGCCGCCACCCCCTCCAAGCACTCTCTAGATCTAGGGTTTTTGTTTTTTGGGTTTTTTTGGGGAGCTTCTCTCTCTAGAAAATCTAGAGAGAGAAACTCCGACTATGCTTTGTATGTTGATTCATTTCACTTGTTGAAGTCTTTTTCGAGATCTCTTGAAGCTTTGTGCATCTCTTTCAATCTCCATTGTTGGGTATAATTACTTGTCTTATTTTCTTTTCAATTTTCTAGAGTTGAATCATGCCTCCAAAGAGAGCTCGTGGTTCTAATGTTGAGGAAAGACAATCCTCTAGCAATTACCTTCATTATTTGAGAAGTTCAAACCTAGTTGAATTTTTTTTCATTATCTGTCAAATTGTAATCTTTCCAGGAAGATTTGTCAATTTTCCTGATCTAGATAGGTTTCCAATCGCCCCATTGTTTGAACAATGTGGGTTGTTTGACTTGCTTTCCTTTGTGAATCAACCTCCTTATTATCCACAGCTTATATATTTGTTTTATACAAATATGAAAGTTGTTACTTCTGAGGATGGTAGCGAAATATTTTCTCACTTCAGTGAAAAATATTCGCATGAAACTCACCTCTGCAAAATTAGGAGTTATTTTGAATCTTCCTAATGAATGGATGGACTTAGGAGAGACTGAAATGGATGACGACTCTATATTGTCCAAAATTTACCTGCCAAATCGCAGTCCGCCTATGACCAACAAGTCAAATTCACCGCTTGCTAAACTTGTTGCAAGAATTTTGTCGTATAATATTATCCCTAAAACGGGTAGCTACGACCAATTTTCTTTTGAATTGCAACAAGCCGTGTATGCCATTTTCGGCAACATCCAAATAAATTGGAGTCGAATCATTTTCAATCGTCTCTATAAAGCTCATACTTCTTTTCTTCCTTTTGGTGCTTTACTTACTCATGTCTTCAACTTCTATGAAGTTAATCTTGCTTCTGAGTTGAGTGTTGTCACTCATTATGAGTCTTTTGATCGTGCGAGTTTAGCTCGTATGAAGATTCTAAACTCTCCTCCTAGATCTCCTCATAGGAATGTTCCTCCTATTCCTTTATCCACTTTAGGTCGTAGGTCTTCCGCATCTAGTTCGTCTAGTCCTCGAGCTATTTTAACCGATCCTGAGAGTCTTTATCATTCTGTCAACTATCTCATGGATCGTCAGGATACCCTTGAAGCTAGTATTTCTCATCTTACCCACTTGTTCACCCAACAATTTCCACCTCCTGCCTCTCAAGGTGCTGATAACGAAGACGAAGACTAACTTGATGTATTTTTTTATTTTTTTGTAATTTTTTGTTATGTTTTATGTATTTCACTTTTATGTAGTATTTGCAACCATGTACTTCATTTCCAATGTCTAAATTTGTTATGTTTTTTTTTCAATGTGTTATGCTTTCCATTTTTGTTGTTGTTTCTTTCCTCTTCTATTTTTGTTGATGACAAAGGGGGAGAAAAGGGTGTGTATGTTATGTGCATGTTTTGTGGTTTTGGTGCATATTTTTCATGTGCATGTTTTTGTGCATGTTTTTTAACTTGTGCATGTTGTACATTAGTTAGGGGGAGCATCTTTAATTATTATTATTATTGTAAGCTATTGTGTTGTCATCATCAAAAAGGCGGAGAATGTTAATTCTTCGTTTTGATGACTACAACACAATGCAAAGTTGTGCTATCACTTATATATTGCAGGGTGTATCAAAATCAATACCATGATGTAATACACAAAGGCAAAGTTGATTCAATGAAGCTTTCAAAGAGAATTGATCAAGCCACAAAGAACTTAGTTCAAGCCACATTGATCAAGCAAGCTTCAAGATATAAAGACATTGGCTCAAGCTCTAGTCAAAGACTCAAGTTCAAGACAAGACTCAAGTGCTTCAAATATGTTGGATTAAATGTCTTGTAACAATTGTAACTTTTTATTCTTTGAGTTTTAAAATGCTGTAATAGCCTTGTCACACACACTCACACATATCTTTTAATAATTGAGTATTTTACAAACTTAAAAAGATCGAAACAAGCTTGAATAAGTTCGGCTGTTAAGTACCAGTCGACCGCTATTTGGCACCAGTCGACTGTCCTAGTACAAAACTGTCTGAACTCATTCAAACTCTGACCAGTCGACTCATTATGGCAATCCAGTCGACTGTTCAAGTCGTTTCGACAGTTTTCTGATTTCAAAACTTATTTTTCAAATTCAAAACAATTTCTATCCGTATTAATTCAGTTTTAGAAACTGTTCTTCAACGTTCCTATGATTCCTCTATATAAATAGAGCATAGGAATCACCATAAAAAGGTTCCAAGCTTTTGTTTTTAAAAAGAACAAGTTTCCTAAAAAGCATTCATAATCTCTAAGTCTTGGTTCTCTAAAAATCAGTCTAGTATAACATCGAATTTGTTTTAGACTGATTTAAGAAGTTGACCTATTAGCCACCTTACAAAAATCACAAATCACAAACAAGGCTATAGGTTGTTGTAACTCTTTTGTTGTTGTTTTTCACTCTCAGGTTGTGAGAGTGGTCCTCTCGGTTGGAGAGTACGGCTCTAGGTTGTAGAGTCGGGTTATTCACTCTAGGTTGTAGAGTGGATGTGCTCTCTCCAGTGGTGAGAGAGGTCTACGGGTTTGGCAAGGTTGTTGTCAAACGCCGTAGAGTATTATTGTATTTTTTTCAAGAATAGTGGAAAATCTCAAGTGGGTTGCTTGGGAACTGAATGTAGGTCTGGAGAACCGAACCAGGATACATCGCTGTGTACTCTATGGTTGACTCTCTGTCTGGTTGTATTTTTTTCACTTGCATTTCAATTTTTCTGTGTTTTATTCAAAAATTTGTTTGGCAAGTCGATTGAGTCTCCTCTATAAGTCGACTGATCAGGCTTATATAAAATACTCTTCAAATACTTGTCTGGTAAGTCGACTGAGTTTCCGCTATAAGTCGACTGATCAGACTTGTATAAAATACTCTTCTTATCTGACGCCCCAGTCGACTTACAGTCGACTGGACAGAACGAAAAGTTCAATTTCTTAATTATTTTTTATACAACACTATTCACCCCCCCCCCTCTAGTGTTATTTGCCTTGCCTACAGGATCCAACACAATAGAATTATCAACTTTAAGAGAGCCCATGGACCTCATCGCTGGCCAATTTCCAAGCCCGCCGTCTATACCCATAGTAGCACGGGCAGAGCCCATAGAGATAGGTGACTAAAGTTGAAACGATGCCATAGTATCGATACTACGTGCATCGCACGTAATACCAATACTCGAGGCAATTGACGCAAAAGCCGGGGCCTGTGACGCGCTACCCAACATGTACCCACGTGGGTCGGCAGGGGTCACCAATGGCGGACTGCCACTTGGCGTAGGCAGGAGAAACAAAATGACGGAGGGGCAGGGTTGTAATTTCACCCCCCTCGTCATTTTCTTCCCCACCTACCACCGTCACAACTGAGTTCATTTCAGTAAATTTTCGCAAGCTCTCCCTTTTCTTCAGAGAGAAGCTCAGATCTGAGCTCCTCTTACCCTCTACCTGATCTTCGGCACCCTTCCTTTTCCGTGGTTATCAGCTTTCTCTTTTCCACTTTCAAGCTCATAGGGCTTTCCTCTTTCATGCTCCACCCTAGTAGCCACCAAACCACTAAGCTCTGAGCCAAAACCGAGACCACTGTTCACTGTCGTCGAAGCTCCTTTGGCAGCGATGACTGCTCTTTTCCCTGCACTGTTGGCAGGCATCGAGCCAACTTCAAATTCTTTACCAACCCCACTTTCCACTTTGCTCAGTTCTGATCCCCGGTCAGAGCCAGCCAGCTTTTGACCTGCTTCAGCCCCCCTTCCTTTCTCCTTTCATCGTCGTTGGATCTGGATCTGTGGTTGGATGTGACTTTGATGATGGATCTAAGGTTGGAACTTGATGTGCCTCTGGATCTGACCCTTGGGTCTGCAGTTGTGGCAACCTCCGGCCCTCGTCGTTGCAACACTGGATCCTTGGCCTCTAGGATCAACTCTCGGTGGGCACGCTCGATCTTGTGCGCCCCATCGATTGTGGAGTCCAGCGTCGTAAAGGAGTTCAGATCAGCAGTGGATACTGGGGTTGAGGAGTTTGGGTTTGCTGCGGATGGTGGTGCTGGGCCAACCTTGGACTCAAGCACAAACCTGATGATGTAGGCTTCGTCGAAGGTGAAGAATTTTGCAAACCTCAGCATCTTACCGATGTCGGGGCACCGGATTTGTACTTTGACTGAGATGAGCTCAGATTTCCTTAGGGTCTTATCGTCAACTTCTGCGATGGTGCCAAAGTCGAAGACTATTTCCTCGAGGACCTCCCTCTCCCAATAGTGGAGCACGACGTTGTGGATCCAGATCCAGAAGGCCTCCCCCTGCAGCAGCTCCACCCCGAATTGGGGGGTCCAGCAATTAAAGGCCACCGTGAAGTGGCTGAAGTCCACTTTCTTCTCTTCCACCACCTCTGTCAGTTTGTTATTAGAGGGGAAGGAAACTAGAAACTGAAGATGACACATTTTCTTGATGACCCAGTCCCGGTGACTCCTCATCGGCCACCGTTTATTGAGCTTGGCCATAAATTGATTCTCCAACGGATGACCTTGCTGAACTTTGGCAATGGCACACCATTCCCTAAGCCATTTTTCCTCTTTCTTGATGAGTGCTAGGCTACTGGCCAGTCGAATCTTGGAGGGATTCTCAGGTGAACGACCACGCTTGACGTCCCTCTCGGCTTCTTCACCATTTACTTACCACCACATTTGAGCAGTCGTAGGACATGTGGCCCCACTTCAAACAGCTGTAGCACCGCACCTCTTTCGTGCAGTCCGCACGAACATGCCTTAGGTCGCCGCAGTTGAAACAGGGCACCAGTTTCTTCTTGCCCTTCCGGTAAGGTTTGGATCTGGACGTCTCTTGGTTAATCAATTTCGACTTTCTAGCTGCTTTGCTAACCACCACCGTCTATGGCTTTTCATTGACAGTCATCGATACCTCACTTCCCGTGGCTACCCCCGTCTTCTTGAGACTCCCCTCTAGAGCCCCATTAGAAGCAAGAACCAAACGGGATGGTGGTAGCGAAGTTGAGGCAGAGATGATAAAGGGAAAGGTTGTGACAGTGTTTGCCGGGGAACTTGTAGTAGTAGTGGGAGGTGGGTTAGAGTGAGAAGAGGACCCATGTTGCGCGAAGGTAGTGGAATGTGAGGACTGTCGATACTGTAAGAGGACCGTTGATGGGTCGGTGATGATGGGATCCCCAATCCCTATTGCCCCTGTCAGCCGCCACCTCCCTGCCCCATCAAGGACTTCGCTAGCCTAAAGGGCCGGCCTTCTTATGCCAGCGATGGCTTGTAGGACCCTCTCTTAGGGCCCATCCTCGGTGAAGTGGCGTGCAGGGGCAGTGATGAAGGCGTCACTGATCATGACGGTGTTCAGCCAACGACGCATTTTTGAGCTCTCACATACCCTTCATCGGGTGGTGTTTTCACTGCGTCGCTAGTAGCACGGTTGGGGGTGGTGGGGCATTGATGGGTTGAAGGTGGGGCGCAGAAACGTGGGAGGAGCTGAGTGGGCAGACCAAGGTGGTCGGTGGTGGAGCAGTGATGATTTGAGAGTGGGGTGCAGCAATGTGGGAGGCGATGAGGGGGCAGACCACTTCGTCAGGCCGGCATCCCCTCATCTCAAGCTCGAAGATGTCCATCTCCTCCGAATCTCGAAGTATTTGATGGTGTGGAAAGGCGAATGGTGGGGGGGGGGGAAGAAGATTGGGATCGGAGAAAGCTTGATAGAAGAAGAGCCGGCAAAGAGGAACCGGGGACGGCGAGAGTGGGCAGTTGGTAGGAGACTCATGTTTTTACAACAAACGGTACATCTTACCAATACACAGAACTGCATTTACAACAACGTTTAATCACAAAGTTTCCAACCTTCTATGACGAAATCAACAGAATGGCATCAGGAAAGTGTATGACACTTTAAGTACGGCAAATGTCAACAGTAAATATAATATAAATTGGACATAGAAAATTGATGAACATGATTAAGATATAAGAATGAGAGTTCTAGTAAATGAATTCAAGTCCCATTTCCAGAGAAATCTATATAAAAAGTGTAACACTGTCAAAATGATACAAAGATTACAAAATACAATATCATCAATCTTCACTCGAAAGAATCTGATTGGTTTTATAAAATTAATGCGCAATTTAAACAAACTTGCCTCACCAAATCAAAGATTGACCAGACCACCCTGCAACAAACCCTCAAGAGAAAACATCAAATTATGGTTTTCTTAAATGTCAGTTTTGTCACCAGAAATAGTCAGAACAACTAGATGAATAGTTTCGCAGGGGCTAATTTTCACCTTCAAATCCTCTCATATCCCAAAAAAGTTGCTGACTTCCGAAGTCTGGCAATATATAGGCCAATGGGCTAGTACATGCTGCTACTAGATAGGGAAGAAGGAAATCTTCACACTAAAGATGCATTCAGATCAGTCTCAATTCGTACTCACCCGCCATTGTTATGTATCTGACCCATGGGAGGGCTTGGTATCCGCTCTTCTCGATGATTTTCAGGTACCGAACCTACAAATTGATTGTTAGATAAGGATTTTTTGCTATCATCACCATCATCATTGTGAAGGAGAAAAAAACAAAGGTTTTTCTCTTGTTAAAAAGCAGCTAGCCGAACCTACAAATTGATTGTTAGATAAGGATTTTTTGCTATCAGCATCATCATCATTGTTCAGGGGGAAAAAAAAACACGCACATACACAAGCGAAAACTGAAGCTAGCACTTCTATTAATGCAATGAAGCATTCCCAAACGGAAAGGTGTAAAAAATATCATCAAAGGGTCTTCAAGAAATAGCAAAGAAAATTCTTCACAGCAGTTGGTCAGAACTTGCACAAAAAAATATTTATTAGTTTATCCAGCATTATACTTAAAATAACATATAACCAATGAACTTATTTTTCATTTGAAACCGAAACATTTGAAAATATTTTATTCTTGTGGACCTCACGGTCACCTACATAGTGCAAGCAGCCAAATCCTTACCATTAGCAAACTGGCAAACAACAGCAATGATTGGAAATTATTTTAAAATGAAACAAAATTCAGCAAATAAGATAGATCAAGCAACTCAACAGAATACCTGTATTCCTGATACAGTAAAATATGGAATTTCAAACTTCACGCGGATGGGAGCCTTCTTCTCTGGTGTAGCTTCCTCAGAGGTTATACTGGGTAAGCTGAATTCTGCCCTCAATAGGTACTCCTGAACAAACAGTTCAACAAATATGTGAGAATAATGAAGCAGCATGTAAAAATTAGAACTATAACTACTATTAAAACCAGAATGACATGACATCTATATCTAAGTAGGCCATCTAGGCCTCGCATATATTGGGTGCTAATATGCATAATTTTCTACAAAATTATGATTTGGGGAATCATTTTATGTACAAGGTATTTGGATAGGAAACCATCTACACAACCTGTGAGCCATATCAATTACAACTCATCAGAACCTACAAAGTACAAACACCTTCATGTGGTACCTGTGAGCCATATCAAGAAATTTGTTGATGAAAAATATATACAAAAATGTGTTAGTTAGCTATTGACTTAGTTGACAAATGCCTTATCTGCTATAAAGCATACTACTTGCATGGCAATTGCCAACTAAATAGACCAAATTATGTTATTAACATACATGCACAATGTTAGGCTAGATTATGAATTGGGAATCATTTGTGTATAAACGACTGTACATAGAAAGACAGCTACAAGTCAATACAAGTTATATCACCCCTTCTCTCATCAAAATCCAACACCTTTATGCCAATCAACCTCGTACAGACGGGTGCATGATCTCACTTTGATTGGTAGATCAAATGTATATACAAACATTCATAGATCAGGTTTCCTATAACAAGCAGCTGAGAAAAAATTTGTGCTAGATGTCGGTAAAATGGTAGTACCGTTGAGCTCTTAGGGTAGATTCAGAAAACCTCTCAACTAGAAACTCAGTTTACTTCTTTCCTTCAAGACACTATTTGCACCCTAGAATATTAAGGGTACAAATAATTCAGGCCCTACACTAAATAACTCTTAGGGGGCATTTGGTACAAGGATTTTTTTTTGTTTCCTGGGAATCTTAACTTGGGAATTCAGTTTCCCATGTTTGGTATGCTAATTTTTAAATTCAAATTCCCAGGGAATTAACATTCCTAGGAATTTTTTTGCCACAATTCCCACAAAAATTTTCCCATGGGAGGGGGGGGGGGGGGGGGGGGATTCTTCAATTCCCAAGTGCTTGGGAAAATGTTATTTCTTTAAAATTACAATTTTGCCCCTGAAATAAACAAAACCCTAAACCTGGCTCTTCATAGTTGTTCTCCTTTTCCTCCCTAATAATCCCATCCCCTCTTTCTCCCCCAAAAATCCGAGCACCGAACTTGGCCGCTGTCGTTCAACTCGTCACACCGTCGATCCCACTTTGCGCTGACGATCCCCGAGCACCCCGACCATTTCTTGCGCCGTCGATCCCGAGCCTCGCTCGCGCCGTCGATCCCCAAGCACTGAATTCATGTTTGGATCTCTAGTTATAATTGTCATTTGGTGGTTAATGTGGATCTTTCATAATTGTCTACTTCTTTTGTCAATTCGAAGAGTATGGGTGAATAGCGGGGTTCCTTACTTCTTTGCTTGTTCGAATAGAATGCCTTGGATAATACTTGATTCTGCGTATACGCTCCATACATCTACTTGCAAAGAGTACATGCTTCACAGAATTTAAGCTTCCGAATGTTAAATAACGCTTTAATAGCTTGACAACTATTTTGGAATATATGAAAGATGTCTAATTCTTGTTCGGTTGGAGGTAAAAAGGATTGAGGAGGAATAAATTGGTGATATAATTAATGCAATTTGGAAGTCCTTCACATCTATGAAATACTACTATGTTGTAAATGATAATACTTTTTCCGCTACAAGTTTTATGTCATGCCAACTGTTTATTGCAAGTACCGTCAATTAAACTCTCTGCCAGTGTTTATGAAGAGTATGTTGGTTTGATTACGTTTCATTGTTTGTGTAACGCCCCGGATCCCCGTTATAGGATATCCGTGACATTACCAGAATCTTTTCCTTCAAATGCATCTCAACACAGTAAATAACACGGAAATTTAAAAACTTTTCTTACTATCAGAGTTATTACATCATTAGTTACAAATATTAATTTGTCCTTGAACAAGAAATACAAATTACATAAACTCATTACAATTGTTTACAAAAATACCTAGATTCCAATTGTGAAGCTATTGGCTATCTTCCAAATTGGGGATCGTTTGTTCACTGCCGAAATTCTGCTGAGTGGTCTATCTGCCTCCCTGGAACTTGCCCCTCGGCTTGGGCCTTCTGCTGCGCGACTCGGATATTCTGCACCCGCTTGAATGGTAAACATGTACACTGCCGCCCCACTCGGATGCCCTGCTGGTTTGGCTCTCCTGCCCTCTTGACCCGGTATCCAGTACCTAATTAAGTGGGCACGTCAGTAATTTTATTGACGCAATGCTGATAAGAAAACAGCGATCTCCAACTATTACACCCGCAATTCATCTTGAAGGGAAATGAAACATGTATCCTAATTTTCTAGTGTTCGTGTATGCCATGACCTGAAGTTTAATACAAAACACAGAGTACACAACAGATGCACTTAATCTAATGTCAGCAAGACTCTGGACACACATGCATCCCATACTACATATGTCCCAGATCAAGTCGTTTCTCCAGTTTCAGGGATTTGAATCCTCGCCATGCAATGCATTCTACTATTGTACACTTCCTGTTCCTGATAGTACAACATGAATGAGGTATATAAAAAAATATTTTTCGGGGAACTACCCCGTTGTCACCAATAATTGTTGCATCAGACCATCCTCAAAAGTTGTGACGAACTTACAGATATGCAGCAGCATATCCATTAGGCAGAAGATCCATTATGATCCGTTCGTGTCCACAAACATAGAACATGACGGCCTCGAAGGTCTAAAACCCCTTATCTGCCAAGAAATCGACATCCCGTTCTTACCATGGTACTTCAGGAATCAACAGTGCAAGATACGCACAGCAGCACGTATCCCTAATGACAGGAGACAACCCCATAGTTATCACCACCTAATGCCAACTCTTAGAACGAGTCGGATTATAGGGAATCACCCCTAACACCAATTTGGTCTTCAAGCAAAACAAAAAGGGGAAACCTAATCAATGCAGTTTACTAAAAACATGTTGTCACTCAAATCATAGACGGTGTTGAACAATCAATGCCGAGCCTGACTAGTCAGTCAAAATAGCAATCATCACGTGAATCACATCCACTGATTCACAATACCTTCACAGGTCAGCGACCAAATAATCCCGGTCCATGACCCTCAGCGAGTAGTCCAGCGGCGCCCCAGGGATGTAATATAATTCAAATGAAGGTAAGCACACAGATAATCACAAATTCCTGACGACAGACTCAAGCATCGAGACACCAATCACAACCCGACCAGAGCTATAACCCAACTTACTCATGTCTACCATGAGTATTAAGCACAGGACACTTGTCCAAGTCCCAAATGTAGTGCTAAAAACATCTTTTAAAACCCAATAGCTCATGATCACCACAATGCGGTACACAGAGGATTCCTCATCAATCGTCCAATAAAAGCAGTTCAAGAAATAGTAGTAGTTGTGACTCAAGCTACGCTCATCGGAATCAAAATCAGGATTTCTAGAAGGGTAGGGAGATCCACTGCAATCCCCGGGTGGAAGACTCCCTCGAATTCTTTAAAGAACTCAAGTCCCCAAGTTAACTTAAGCTCGAAGTCAACTAAACAACAGGTTGCTAAACTTGCAACGACCATAACTTCCAACACACAATTCGGAATTGCTTGAAATTTCCTATTCTAGAAAGATAAGTTCCTAGTCTACAACTCTCCAGATAACTATTTCCTCAAATTCGATCATCTTGACACCATAAAAACCTCATACACTCTCAGCTTGTACGTTCCTTTATGCACTCGCTGCACCTTCCTAACATCATAAAAATTCGCTCGCTCATCGGAATTACTCAAGTCCGGATTCTATGAAAAGATGGGAGTGTCTACTACAACTTCATAGTTGAACATATTCTCATATTCAATCATTAAGTCCTCGAAAACACCAAATTCCAATAGGTGTGCAAACAAGGGAAAAGTTGACTCTTCAATAAACAGGAATTCTACTAGACTGGATCTGCCCTAGTCCTTGAAAAACCATAACTCTCAACCTACAAACTGGAATTACAAAATTCCAGTTGGGTTAGAAAGCTATGACTCCCTACTACGACTCTCTAGTTGGTCAAATTTCCAAATTCTTAATAAGTAATTCCAGAATTTTACATCTTCGCAGACTAGTCGATTTGTACTCAGCTGAACCCAGTCCACTTTGAAATTCAATAATAAATCAAACTTAAGTCCAATGCTCATGAAATGTGAGATTCTTAATCCACACGTACTATTCCATTGTGTCCAAAATTCACATTCAGATTCATATCGCGTAAGGAGTTATGACTCCTCAAACAATACACAAAATTTCAGCTGCTCATTCCGCAGGGTATTTACTACCCCTTACTAAATAATTTTGAAACATCATCAAACGACCTCTAAAAATTCCAAAATTTGAGAATCATCAAATAGACTCATACCATAAGATACTCCCTTTCATAGCAATATCATAAACACACAAGGAGTTATGGACATGTGAATTTCATTCCAAACACAGTCAGCTTCGGTTCTACTATCCAGATCAGTCGCATTCTACAAATTCTTTGAGGTATCAAACGACCTCCGAAAATTATGAAATTTAAGACTATAGTTGTAGACACATACAAGAGTGTCCACAAAAATTTTCAGCTCAAAATATCCAGACTACAGTGAGTTACAAAATCGGAAAGATACAACAAAATTTCACAGTCAGCAGCATTTTCAGCTGCTCAATGTCCGGATTTGAACCAATTGTTTGGGCTACTAAATTGCTTCCAAATATTATGAAAAAATTCAAGGATGCTCTACATACATAGAAGAACAAATCCCCCAAATTTGAGCTCAAAATTCCGAACCGTTTGAGAGAAAGAAATTCTCAAACTTACCCTTGCAAACATGCTCCTAGCAAAAGTTCAAGAAAAATTATTCTACCATACAACCATTTTTTTCTTAGCATGCTATATTTCTATACAAGGCAACAAGATTTCTTTTGGCTACTCCCACATGTAGTTTGCAAGAAAAGCTCCTCCTTGTAGCTTTGCTTGCTAGCTCCTTGCTCACTTGATCCTCCACAATCCAAGGTGTAGTTGTTGTTGCTAGCTCCTTTTTTTTCCTTCTTCTACTACAACTCCTTCCTACTACAAAAAGATTTCACCTTCTCTTTCTCTCATTTTTTTTGAAAAACACAAGATGAGAAGAAAAGATGAGAAGTGAGTGGAGCAGTGTAGTCGAAAGCGTAAGGCGCAACGCAATTTTACTATCCCGTACACAACCTGAGGCACAAGGCGCAATTTGAGGCGTAAGCCTCGCTTAACCGAGGTGCACATTTACTTTTTGGGGTTTTTAAAATTTATAAATAAGATTATATAAACAAGATCACATCATAACAACAAAATTTATAACTGTGTAAGTTATTATTTTTATAAAACTACAATGTGTTCCTTTGTAATGTATAACTACAATGTGTTTCTTGCTCCAAAGAAGAAGTGATACAATTTGTTCCTCTGTAAAACTACAATAATATCGTGTTAACCTTCAATTCATATTTTAATACAGTATTACAGGAATACAGTAATGAAGATACTTACCATACAGCATACAATATTATAGTATTACAATTTTGAACATACAGTAAAACTACAATAGTATCAAATTAAATATTATAGTAATGAGCCTACAGTATTACAATATTCATTTTAGTAAATGGTAAGGTATTTTGAAATATTACAACATAAAGTTAGTCGACCATAAAATTTGGTCATGCTCTACAGTGAGATAAGATACAATTGTTTGAATAAGACATGATTTCATGGTTATAGTAAATTATGGAATGAACTAGCTTCACAATTTTGTTTTAAAGCAACTTTCAAAAACATCAGAAGGACAGATAAACGAAAAGCCAAGACAGAAACCATAAAGTGTAAAATCGGAAAGGAAAGAAACCAGAATAGGAGTGGAGAATCTGGAGACTGAGGAGTGTCGCCGGTGCAGATGATCTGCTTCCGATGTAGCCGCCGATCTGTTGTATGTTTTCGTGTTGCCGCCGAGCTACTTCATTGTCGCCACCGATGCTGTTGAGAGGGGGGATGAAGAGGAGTGCAGATTGAGAAGTTGTGAAGGTGGAGATTGAGGTTAGAGTTTGGAATTGGGAATGAGAAGGTGAGAGAGAATTGGAGTTACGGGATTTGAGAAGGGTTGAAAAAGGGTCGAATTGTAAAGATGGGTCGGGACGGGTCTGTTATGTTCAGGCGCGTCTTTTACTTGAGGCGCAAGTCTCGAGCCTTTGCTAAGACGCATCCAGGCGCAAGCCTGAGTGAAGCTTCAATCAAAGGGGGAGCCTTAACTGAGACTTGAGGCTCAAACTGCTGTTAAGCCTGAGCTTTGCGCCTGAGGCGAGCCTTCAACTACACTAGAGTGGAGCTTTTATAGGAAAATGGGAGCTAGGTTTTTGGGGAAAAGGGAATGGGCCGGCCATCATGGGATGGAGGGGAGGATGGGGTAGTGTGGATGGAGTGGAGATGTGTGATGAGATGAGGAGCCAACAAAAACCTTCTAGAAGTCTTGGAAGTTTCTTGGAAACTTCTCACCTCCTAAGTCAACATACACATGGTGAAATATTTCCACCATTGGATCTCCATCAAGATCCGAGTTATGATCATATGATGCTAGGGTTCCTAACCCTAGGTTAGGTCAAGGGACCCTAGGTCATCATAGTAAGCCTTGTGCACAACACAATCCATTTTCAATCCAAGCTCTAGCTCAATTTACAAATAACCAATATATATGATTTAAAATCTAGAAAAATATGTTTTATAGAAATTATAATTTTCTCCCGACCATTGTTTGGTCAAAACAATCAGGACAAATCCACTGTTAATTTGAGAAGATATTCCGAGTCTGTCTCATCGGGTTCAGAACAGCTCATATGTCTGAACTCTCTCAATTAAAACTGATAATTATTAAAAAATATATAATCGTGTGCAATACTCAGACGTGCACAGATTACTATGCAAAAATAGCCATATGCTATTTTGCGGGGTATTACAGTTTGTTTCATTTGTATGCGAATAGTAGTAAATGTTGTTCACATGTTCATATATCCAGATCTAATGGTTTGTGGAAAGGGTAAGGTTTTGAAGTTTACAAATAGCTTTCTACCTAGAAATTGATAAGTGTTTTTGGTGCTAACAATCTTTATGGTTGCATTGACATATGAATGTTAGACTAACAAGAAGATGTTTTGATATCGTGCAAATATATTGTCCGCTTTCAATTTTAAGTCATGTTACCACTTAAAATTGTTCGTATTTTGTGGCCCAGATTTGCATCATTTTTTTTACTCAGTTATTTCATCAAATAGTTTGTTTTGTTATTTGAGGATGAGAGAGATATTTTGGGCAATAAGATTAAGATTCCCAGAAAATATGTAGCTCAACCAAACATAGGAAATTATGTTTCCAACTAACATTCCCAGAGATGTTTAAGACCTACCAAACATGTTTTATGATTCCTAAGAATCATAAATCCCAGGAATCATAAATCCCAAGATTTATGATTCCCGGGAACCATTGTACCAAACGCCCCCTTATATGTCGAAAATTGATTGCATTCGAGCTGAAATGACACCAACACAGCAAGGAAGGAACAAGGATCCATTTGAAAAGAGAAAACCCTTGTAGAAAAGTTTGTGCTAGATGTTGGTAGAATGGTACTACCATTGAGCTCTTAGGGTGGATTCAGAATAATCTCTAACTAGAAACTCAGTTTACTTCTTTCCTTGAAGACACTATTTGCACCCTAGAATATTAAGAGTACAAATAATTCAGGCCCTACACTAAATAACTCTATATGTCGAAAATTGGTTGCAATCGAGCTGAAATGACACCAGCACAGCAAGGAAGGAAGAAAGAAGGTTCCATTTGAAAAGAGAGAACCCTTAATGAAAGGGGACTAGATATTCCATGGCAAGTAGATGTCCTTTCAAATACGTGTGACAGATTTGTACAACATCGGGGCTTCGTAGTTAACCAATGGTGTCACATCCAAAGATAATGGACTCCAACCAAAAATATTGTGCAACCTACACCCGAAATATGAGCAAGTGAATTCTGTGAATGCTCCTCACGATGATCTAAAGTACGCCAAAACCACCAATTTGTCTGGACCCCCACTCTTGCCTCCACACATGCGTGCATGAGCAACGCACAATATTGTATATACCTAGCCACTTTGGACCCCACTTTGCCCCCCCAACCCCACACGTGCGCGCGTACACGTGCGTGCATGAGCAATGCACGATATCGTATAAACCTAGCCTACCTTTTGCAAATTAAACTATCAAATTGTTCATTGGTCTCAATATATGATACTTCCAATTCAATGTTTTGCCCGATAGAAGACTATATATTTATTCCATACAAAATAAGGTATGACAAATGGAAATGATGAGGTGATGTAAACTTAACCATAAATAGAGAATTTCCAAGAATATTAAAAGATTAAGCTTACCAACACGTGATGCAGATAAAGTTAGAAATTAAACTATTAATCAGTTTGACGAATTTTCAAGATATGAGATAAGTTTAACAAGCCCAATTAAAAGTTCACACGTAATAATCAACAATTACACCTAAGTGTGATTAGCACGTAAGATATTCAATAACGGTTCGTACCCTAATTAGCAAGTAGAAGCACACACTCAATATTTGTGGACGACAGATAAATCAAATAATATTCTCGAAATGATAGATGATATCACAAATAAAAGAGAATGGAAAAGAAGTTATGGGTCTGTATACACTGTCACGATGTTGCTAGATCCGAATCTTGCCCAACACCAAACAACAACTAACACCCAATCAAAAGTTGCAATCGAAAACCAAATCTGGGTTTGATCCCGAGTACAGCAACAATCAAGTATCAACTGTGAACACCCTACACCAAGATCTTAGTCAATGAAAAGATCTTGTTGGGTCAGATATGAGGGGATTTGGGAAGTAGGGTTTCGAGTGGAGGTGGGGAATTGGTGGTGGTGGTGGTGGGGGTGGTGGTGGTGGTGGTGGGGGTGGTGGTGGTTGACTGGGGGTGGAAGATGTGCGGGAGGTGGCGAGGAGCGAGGGGAGCAGTCGACGGTGGCAGTCGGGGGATGGGGCAAGGTGGTTGGAGCAGTCGACCACCACCGCGCCATCACCGCCTTCGGCCACCACAACCCAAGCCCTCCTCCCGCATCTCACTGCCTCTTCCCACCGTGCGACCGTCGCCGCCTCCATTGCCCTGTCGATAGCCCAACGTCGACAGCCCAACGTCGACCTCGCTGCACTCCCGAGCTCCTTGCTCTTTCTTCCCGCAGCCGTCGAAGCCCTCTCATCATCACCTCTCCACTACCATCCCGAGCGCCCCCTCTCGCGCGCGACCTCCACCGCAAGCTTGAAGCCCCGACCATTGAATGCCGACAACACCACCAACCGGACCCGCCACGGCCCCTATCTGCGACCCCGGTAACTTCTTTCCTTTTCTCAAATATTTGTAATACTGCTTTATCATCTCTAGATTATTATCTAAATTTACTGTCGTCGACAAGTATTGAGTGTGTGTGCTTCCATTTGCTAATTAGCGTACGAATCTTTATTGCATTTGTTACTTGCTAAGAACGCTTATATATATATATATATATATATATATATATATATACATAATGATCAGTAGGATTGAATTTTAATTGGGTTTGTTACACTTATCTCATATTTTGAAAATTCATTGAACCACTTAACTGTTTTAAATTCTAACTTAATCTGTGTTACTTGTTGGTAAACTTACTCTTTTAATATTCTTGGAAATTCTCTCATTAGGATTAAGTTTACATCATTTTGGTATCAGAGCGAAGGTTTTAAAAACCATAGTTCTTGCATCATCTAGTCATAATTTCTGCATTCATTTAGGAATTATTTGCATTCAGCGCTTTTAGTTCATTTTAAAAAAAAATAAAAAACTTAGATGCATTTTAGGACACGTTTCTCCAAATTTCAGCAAACACACATCACCACGACCGCTAGTTTTTCTCCATTGGTGAATGCGTCTTTGCAACACCATCACAAATCCCGAAGAGCCTTTCTTGTCCCTCTCAAACCACCCAATCAGGAACCTAGAATTCGGCAAGCCTTTCCTCAAACAGAAATGGACAACTCTAATATTTCCACTACCCTCAATGTCATTCAAGCAACTCTCGCCAATATCAATCAGAGACTTGAAAAAGTTGAATTGAATCAAAATGTTGCCCATGAACTTCATCGTCAGATCCCTCAAGGGAATGTTCGTGATGATCGATGTCAAGAACGTGACCCTGACGAGCAATACAAGAATAACGTTAAGACGTCAAGAACGTGATCCTGAAGAGCAATACAAAAATAACGTTAAGGATGACGTTCCCCACTTTCAAGGCCACATGGAACCCCAAGGTTATCTCGATTGGATCCGTGTCATGGACCACTACTTCGTGTGGTTCGGCATAAGCGAAGTCCTGAATGTCAAATTTGCCACGATGAAATTGACTAGAAAAACTCAACATTGGATCAATCTTGAACATGCCCGCAGAAGCGGAGGCCTGGCACCCAAAGCCGCTTGGAAAGCCATGAAACAGAACCTCACTGAGAGATATGTGTCGTTATCATTCCACACCCAATTACTAGATTCGTGGAACCAACTCTATTAAAGAAACAAATCCACCTAAGAATATGGTGATAAGTTTGACGACTTCCTTATTCGGTGCAATGTCTTAAGTAAAGGGAGCGAAAAACAAACTCTCTCTAGGTTCAGAGCTAGACTATGAGCCGATCTTAGGAACGAGCTAATTCATAGAGTTTTGGACTCATTGGCAGCATCTTATGCCCTTGTCCTCGATAAGGATTTTCTTAAAGCAAGTTCCTATTACAAGGCCAGCAATTCGAGAAATCATTCCTCTAAAATGACCTCCACTAATCTCCCTAGACCTAAGTTTTCCTCTTCTCAATACCCGAACAAATCTTACCCAAGCAAACCCACTTCAAATTCCTATCCATCTAGAAATGACGAGTAAAAACACCGAAAGAGACTACCCTAAGATTGATCCTCTCACTAAATGCTATAAATGTAAGAGATACGGCCATGTTGCTGGCAACTGTCCCAGCCCAAGTAAGATCAATATAGTAGAAGATACCGTTGTCATCGCTGATTATTCCGACAATGAGTTTTCCTATGAACCTAATCAAAGCGATGACTTCGGTGAAGAAGAGGATAACCAGTATCTCCACTGTATTCGGTCGATCCAATCACCTCACTTGAATGTAGTTAGATGTGCTTTTGTCCCAACCAAAAGAAGATGATTGGAAGCACACTGCTATATTTTACACATTTACGACAATAGGTGGCAAAAACTACAAGATGATTGTTGACAGTGGGAGCTGCGTCAACACTGTCTCTTCAGTAGTCTTAGCCAAGACCAGACTTACAGCTGAACCTCATCCAAGCCCATACAAAGTATCTTGGATTGATGCAACAACCCTCCAAGTCACACAGCGATGTTTCGTCGATGTTTCGTCCATGTAGACTTCAAATCCTACAATGAGCAAATTTGGTGTGATGTGGTCAAAAGGATGTGGGTCAAGTAATTTTAGGGAGACCTTGGTTATACGACCACGATGTGATAATATATGGTCGATCCAACCAGTGTGTTTCAACATGACGAATTAAAGATAAAGCTCATACCCGTGAAATCACAAACTAATCCGTTTGTGAAAACTTCAACACCCTCGAGAAAGGGTAAGGCAGTAATGTATATGGGTGAAAACTCACAGAAGAAATTGACAAGGGGACTACAATTCTTCTACTCACAGCGAGAGAAGTCCCTAAAGATCCTAAGTCACTCATCCCGCCTCAAGTTACTCCTGTTCTACAAAGATTTGCAGATGTGTTTCCTGCTGACCTCCCCAACCAGTTGCCCCCGCTGCGTGACATCCAACACACTATTAATCTGGTTCCGGGAATTAGTCTTCCTAACTTGTAACACTATCGGATGAATCCGACAGAACATGTCGAGTTGAAGAAACAAGTTGATGAGTTTTTGGCAAAGGGCTTCATCAGAGAGAAAGCTTAAGTCCTTGCATTGTTCCCGCTCTGTTGACGTCAAAGAAAGATGGAACATGACGTGTGTGTGGACAGCCGTTCCATAAACATGATCACGATGAAGTACCGTTTTCCCATTCTCCGTTTGGATGACATGTTGGACATGATGTTTGATGCCACAATCTTTTCCAAGATTGATCTTAAAAGTGACTACCAACAAATACATGTTCGTCCTGGTGATGAATAGAAGACCGCCTTTAAGACGAAGGATGGCCTGTACGAATAGATGGTCATGCCGTTTGGAATGATGAATGCCCCGAGCACGTTTATGAGAATCATGATGCAAGTACTCCGTCCCTTTATGGACAAGTTCCGTATGGTGTACTTTGATGATTTTCTCATTTACAGTCGATCCGTTGGCCGACATCTTGACCATTTGAGAAAGGTCTGCAGTGTTTTGACGAAAGAAAAAATTTATGTTAATTCTACCAAATGTACCTTCCTTTTCGATCAGACTATCATTC